>QXVZ01029989.1:0-32060 GCA_008931825.1 Phallusia fumigata
ACAGAAAAGAAATAGTTTGTACATAAAAACCATGCCATAAAAACGCTCGAGTAAAGTAAATAGGAAATACAACCATTTTTGTTCCGATTAGTTATACGATGTCGTGGACGTGGTGGATGCTTAACAATCTGTGATGACGATTCTGTTTCTTTTTGGTTTGCGGAAGCTAAAGTTTCATTTGAGGAAGAATCTGCTGCTCTAAGTTCGGTTGTTTCGACCTGAACAGAAACCCGTTTTTCGTCTGGAGCTTTTAAGTTCATCGGCGTTGACGTTTTCCGGCAAAACTGGCGACCTGTGATATTCTCTGCGACTAAGAGATCGCAATCCGTCTTTCTCCGATTCTTCCTCGCTCTTCGCTTCCACCACAACTTTCTGACCAACAGTTTTCACAGTGAATCTGCCCAGCTTTGACTCCTTCAAGCTGGAAGTTGTAAGTAAACGGCTTTTTTTCGTGTCGTCGGTTAACTTTTTCTCCTTCTTTTCGCCAAGCTCGTTCTCAAAACATTTGAACGAATCCCGGCAATCTCATCACCAACATTTTTCTAATGGATTTCGATATCTTGGTTCAAAGATGAAGAAAGGACTCCAGTTGCTCGCATATCTTGGGTGCGAAGCTCTACTCACGCAGTGTTGGCTTGGGTAAAATACATGCACAGCCATTTTTAGAACTTTATTTCTGTGTAATTCAATCCCCTTGCGAGCGGGTGCATTTTATTGCAAACAGCTTTGACCAACACCTGTTTCTTTCACTTATATACCTCTGCCGAACTTCTGAAAGATACGCAAATGGCTTCGTTTCGAATATTTGAGAAAACACGGCGTGTCCAAACCATCCATGACGCAGCAGCCTTACACGGCGTATCAAAACCATGTTTTTAAGATGGTATTAACCAGGTCTCTGGTTTGTTGTGCAATAAAACAAATTGCGTCATATTTGTCTAAAATATAATTAATGTTCGTATTCCTGAAAAATCTTTCATTGTCAAATAATCCTGTACAAAACTGACAACTTCAACCCGACGATATACAGCCAGTGTTCCTCAATATGTAATTTTCCGACCAGATTTTCGAAATCCTAAAGATTGCAAACTCAAAAGTGCACTTACACTGAATAACTAAATTATTTTACTGCAATTAAACAAATGTACAAAAATTCCGCATTCGTCAATGGCATGGCAAGACGACACCGATCGACCTCCGGGATACCCTTCATATTTGCAATAATTAAAAAACTTGATCAAAAGACGGACGAGAGTAGAGCAGTGAACATGCAACGGAAAAACTAACAACGCTGCTTGCCATAATATAATATTGTAACAATAAATAAAATATGATTCGAAATTCTGGATTCGCAAAGAATCCTATATTATTCTATATTACTCAACGACATACATCGATTATTTCTGTTTATCTGCCATCTGCCAGTTCTCGACCGCGTGTTTATTCTTTTGGGAATTTGTTTGTCATTATTTTAAAAAGTAAATCTTCGGGGCCTTCACCCTATTGGTGCCCTTAAGTGGAGAGACTTGTCACAAAAGATCTTTAAACCCGAAATATCTGAAAATAAGAAATTGTTTTGAATCTGTGCACTGCGAGTTGAAACCAATCTTTTACCATGTTTAAGGGGGTTCTCACCGAAAACGCAAAGGCCCCTAAACCCTCAACTAGCGAAAAAACATAAAGGTTTCAATTGCAACGAAAACACTCACAATAAGTTCGTTGCTCGGACAAATGAAATACAGTTCAAAATTGCAATAAAAATAAATTAAATTGCCTATTCAAGGAAATGCTGCGAAAAAATCTATCTTCAAACTGCAGTTGTACACTATGATGAAATGCACGGGCAGAATTTGTGCCGGTAACTGAAAAACATAAAACGAACTCGCATTAGAGTAAATACCACTATTCTGGATGACGTCATTTACCTTTCCTGGTCTCTAACGTCATCCATGGTATCAGGGAGGGGCTTTCCCTTGACTTCCGGCATAAAGTAAGTTAGAAAAGCCGCTACAAGCGCCAGAGAGCCCATAACTGCGAATGGGAAGACCGGGTGTACTTTGTCACCTGAATCAAAAAACAAAAAAAATTATGAAGTGACAAAATAAAATAAATGGTTCTTTTAACAAATTACAGCAATATCCTTAAACGGTTCACACAAACGCATCAACGTACCACAAAATTTAACAAATTAGCGGGTGGGTTTCAAAACTGCAGTTCCGTTGGGTTCTGTCCGCTCGTGTATGTCTTAAATGCTGTGATCTGTAGTATTTAACTTGGCGCCTGCAGTGTTTCCATAGTTCGCCAATTCCAATGCCGGACTTACTATTTTTCTAATCCCAACACCCTGAACCGTCGGCGTCATAAGTAGGATTCGGGAGATATGTCCTATCTAATCACATTACCTGCAGTATTTGCTTGACCTAACCAACCAAACGGACCGAGCGGCCCTGCAGTTTAAGGTGTTACCGCGAATTAGCTGTATTCAACTGTTATTGACAAGCAGCAGTTTTTAAAAATATCCCCGCTATAAATTTTCTCTCACCNATGGTTCTTTTAACAAATTACAGCAAAATCCTTAAACGGTTCACACAAACGCATCAACGTAAATTTAACTAATTAGCGGGTGCGTTTTAAAACTGCAGTTCCGTTGGGTTCTGTCCGCTCGTGCATGTCTTAAATGCTTTGATCTGTAGTATTTAGCTTGGCGCCTGCAGTGTTTCCACAGTTCGCCAATTCCAATGCCGGACTTACTAGTTTTACTAATCCCAACACCCTGAACCGTCGGCGTCATAAGTAGGATTCAGGAGATATGTCCTATCTAATCACATTACCTGCAGTATTTGCTTGACCTAACTAACCAAACGGACCGGGCGGCGCTGCAGTTCAAGATGTTACCGCGAATTAGTTGCATTCAACTGTTATTGACAAGCAGCAGCTTAAAAAATATCCCCGCTATAAATTTTCTCTCACCAAGATAAGGCATAGCTGGTGCAAGGAACGCAGTCACAGTTCGACAAACAACTTGGAAGGCGGCGAAGGCTTGATTCCTGACCAACGTTGGGAATATTTCGCTCGTGTAAACGTAGATAACGCGGGATGAACCGGTGATTAAGAGTTTCGCTGTGATTGCCGTTGCAATTCCAAAAGCAGCGGAAACTAGGAAACAAAATAAATCAATTCTAAGAAAAACGAACTTCAGGTGGAAGATAAAAAGCGAATTTTTATCGACAAATATAACGGTGTTTGCAAAAACCAATTTATTTATTTAGCAAATAGAATTTGATGATGTGGTCACGCTGGTCAGTTACGAAAGGTGTTATTTTAATGCAATTTTTATACAAGTGGTTTTTGTAGGTGAATCAAAATACTATTCAAGTAAGCTTTACAATCCCCACTGCAAACAGCAGTTAGAAGTTGCGTTTTTATTAAATCCAAATTTATATGCTTGAAATGCTAACACGGAAAAAATTGAAAATTTTCCGCAAACCAAGTTACCTTGACTTGTTACGGGAATGACGATCAGAAACAAGCCGGCAAACGTCAGTAGAGGAACGAGACTTTTTCTTCCACCGAAAAATCGCAGCAAAACAAAGCTGGTTACGTTACCCGGTATCTCAGCAAGCCCAATGAGAAAGCAGTTGATGTATCGGTCACCGACAAAGTCGCTGGTGTTAAGTGAAATCCCGTAATACCCACATACAATAGCAATCCTGTGAATGCACAAGAGATTTACGATACGGGTTCAAATCTCACAAAGGGGTTCATGTCGCAAATTGGTAAAAAGTGTGTTGTGTTACTGTGACGTAACACCACACATTTTCACTTGGTTTTGTTTTCTAGGTATAAATGCTAATAAAGATGATTTGCAAAGTGAAATGTGTCGATGACGACAACTACAAAAGAGAACAAAGTCATTTTTCGTAAACCGTGATGTTTTGCCAGTGACACCTTGTTCATGCCAATGTAACAAACCACTTTATTGTGCGCTGTTTAAAACAAGCCTTCAACACCTTTACCTTACCATGGAAACGACATAGCAACAAAACGCTTTCGCAAAACGCTATGTCGTATGAGATCAAAATACGACATGTGTGCCACATGCTGGCGCTTTTCATCAACATCATCCGACGTCATGGGGCGAGTTTCCTACGTAGCAATGACATCATTACCCTCAAACTTCACAATGATCATGCTTAAGCAACATGCCCGAATACCTGTTGTTTCAAGTACTCCACCACGGACGTTTTATCGACTCCGTTGCATTTAGCGATCCTGTGGATAATTTTGTTTGCCACGTCGTGCTTCTTCATAGACATCAACCACGGAACTGATTCCGTCACAAACCTAACGTCACAGCAAACGTACATAAGATTTGAGGTAACAACTTGAGGTAAAATCAAGCAATATTTTTGAACTCTGCAAACTGCATGATGCAGAACAGTCAGCAGGTGTGCTATTTTTCATTTACTGTGTTATATGCATATGTAGCGAAGTACCAAGCACCTGTTACGAAGATCGATACATTATATGCAATGTAAAAAAATCTAAAACATAGTTTTACCAGTTGAGGGGTACAGTGAGCAAACTGGATACAGCCAACGCTCCGCTCATCCAGCGCCAGTTTGGGATGTAGTACGCGTAAAGAGGAAGCAGCATGTAGCCGAGGCAGGATGACGAGATTTGACTTATCGAGGCGATGCCCCGATGCTTTGCTTCTATCATTTCCGCACCTGGGTGTAAATAAACAATGTCAGCGTGTTATTTCATTGTCTGTTAATGCAGCCAACAGACGACACGAAATTTTTGCGATAGGGGTTTATCCCGCGCAAAAATTTATTCCTTGAACACTTAAACACGTTTTTTGGATTTTGCAACAAACTTGTGCGGCCTGAAAAGGACATATATTGGCAAACCCCAAGGTCGCCGTTGTCAAGTTGCCACGAAGCATGGAATGGATTCGACTATTTCCTTTGAAAATCAATGACTTTGCTTAAATGGTTTTCGGGGTAATCTATAAGGTAACCCACAACTTAAAGTTTGCGTTAGAGCATTTTGTAAGTTTTGGCCCAATACCCCATCACTATACTCTCTGCTGATGTGTCATCAGACTTCTTTAAGTATAGGTAACCATTAAAAGTAAGAAAAAGTGTCTCCAAGCTTTAGGCAGACTTTATTGGGGGACATGTCAAACAGTTGCCATTAGGGCTCCTATTTAACATCCAATTTCCACCCAAAACAACAATTGAAAAGTATTTTAGATCCTACATGTCAGAAGTTTAAATTTGTTGTTGGTTTGTATCACAATAGGCTACTAATTCTTTTTGATTTTTACGCAAGTTGACAAAATATCAAATAAGGCACTGATCAGAGATCAATAGTCCAAGTTACAGAAATGCTTAAGCAACAATTTTCTTAAGGTAAAAAAAAACTCACTAAATTTCTACAAGAAACTTACAAATTGTCACAGATACAAACACTCTGACAACTCCTGCAGCCCCTTGAAGAAACATTAAAAGGAGAATTATTTCAATCCGCGGCGAAAATGCAATCATCAAAACACTAAGAGCTCGGATTAAATTTCCTGCAAAATACACAGGCCATCTTCCAAACCTGCACAATATAAATGCAAATGAAATAATTTTTAAAAATTGATGTAAGGTTCTTACCTGTCAGCAAAAACACCACCTACAATTGAACCAACAGCAAATCCAATGAGCAGCATGGTGGGGACTAGTTGGTTTAAATATACTTTCGAACAAACCAAATCAAACTACAAAAAATGTGAGAAAACTACTATTTCCTTTTTTTACCCAATATGTTTGGTACATACCTCTGTTGTTATTGAAGATATTCCTGGTGTGACATCATAATACCAACCTTTGTCACATTCAATAACACTGGAATCTGTCGATTGTTAGATATTGTTTGAACAATTTTAATGATAAATTGTTGTGTATTTAAGTTGTTACCTGAACTTGAATTGAGGTTTAATGTGTATCTATGGCATCGATCATATTTAAAAGTTTTATTGTCCCAGGGAATTGCAGTAGATACCAGCTGGTCACCACTTAAAAAAGGATAAATTGATAAACTTACCTAGGTGGATTATCTGGGTTTCAAACCATACATACAGGTTAAATCAAGGTATAAGGTGTGATACTACAGTATAATATTACTTGACAGAGGGTGTATGATACTAATACCATCCCTTTTGAAGGTTGGTTGTTTGGACCGAATCAATTTTTCAGCCCATTCAGTAAAAAAACTATAGTTTTAATACATTTAGTGATACTGACAAATAACAACTAGGAAAAACATCGAATTTTGCTTACCTAGTTTTGTTGTCAGTTGAAAGGAGACATCGATGTGGTGGAGTGTAACAAATAAAAACAGACATCATATTAAAGAATCCTTGTGGAATTGTGATCAGAAACATAGAAATAATCTGTCGGAACTGAAATCTTCCAAACCCTCCACATATTTTCATCCAATCTGTACTTGCCATTTTATGTTTCAAGTAATTTAATTGATCTGTATGAACAATTTGCAATCATGAATTGACATTTGACATAGCAGACTTGCCAGACTATGGCCAAAGGTAGTATAAGCACATGTTGCAACTAAATCAATATGTATACTGCTTAAACAACACTACTCAAACAGAACATGTTTGTCAAGGCAATAGAGCGGCACCACAATCATAGCTTTTAAAAATAAGCCCAGGTCAATCATAAAAAAGAGAATTTGTGACCTAAAAACATTAATGTTGCCCAAAGCTGAAGATTTTAGAATTTGTGCTTATTGGAAGGCTATTGATTACGCCATACCAGATCTAACTAGCCCTATAACGTGTTGCACTTAAGAATATTCATCTATCGCTAACACTTGCCCTTACTAAATGTCTTCAAAACAATGACATAAGTTATGACTGGACCTTCACAGAGGTAATTTCCCCTGTTTAGATAACGTCGCTTTAAAACTCAGCCGGTGACCAAAATTAAGTTGACTGGAATTTGTTGGTTTAGCACAAATAGCGTCAGTGAAATTGTCAACAAGCGAAAATACCAACGCGTGAATTGCTCTCTTTGTCGAATCGGAAGTACGCACAATAAAATGCTGAATTTTTTAGAGCTAACGATCGAAGTACCTGCTAAGATATCCAGGGCACACACCTTTTTATAAAAGTATTTGTTTCTACTTACCTAAATAATAATTTTTTTTATTATTTGATTTTAAACCTGATTCGCCGCCCCCAAACTCACATGTACCGGATCTACTTGAGAAGAAACGTCCAAGCCAAACCACCTACCAAATAAAAGTCGCGATGTAACATTTAATCACATAATATTCCGCATGACACGTCTCGAATAAACGTTCAATATCCTATACACGCCAAAAAGCTGACATTGTAAAAGCCTTATGACGTCAGAAAAGGTATCTATCTAGTGGCTTCAGTTGAACAAAATGTTTTGTTTTTTACATTACTATATTCTCAGTTAAGTATTAATGGTCAGAAGTGAAATGAAAAATAGGTGTCTAAAAGTGTGTACGTTGGATTGCTGAGCACTAAGTTACTTGATGTCGTCTGCGAATTTTAGTATTCTCTCGGGCGTACTTCCGGCGTAATCGGCTAAGAGCAGACTGGTAGATTAGCCTAGAAGTTCGTAGCAGAAATAAAACTAGAATTTAGCAGCCAATCGTTCTCGTACACAATTTACGGCACCCAGATTGACATTTTTAATCGAAACATGGCAACAAGTAAAGTTTCTCATTGTCTATTTATAGCCTAACATGCATCGTTAGTTCCCTTATATTCCTTTTTATAATCCCTTGCAATTTTTTAACGCATGACTGACTTGTTGTATCGATTGATTTTCAACATGTTGTATGTAGAAAATACCTTCAAAAGTTTAGAATAGTTTAAACCCTTTAGCAGCAGGTTCGCTGTAGCCGATAACTTTGGTTCTCAAACAATATCTAGGGTTTAAAGGTCCTAACGAAACTTTAAAAAGCAATACATCAAAGACTGGGAGCTGAAAGGATGCGTGGGCCCACAATGGGCTTGGGTTATTCAAAGCACGACTTCCACCTATTTCCTGGTAGCCAAATTTTATCCTTTGCTCTTTATGGAATGGTTTGGAAACGTATTGTTGCTATTTAAGATGGCGGAGACACTGAATCTTTGCGTTACGCTCTTTTGTTTGGCTTTGCTTTTCCGTTTGAACAAGGCAACATATTTCAACAAAGGTTATTCACGATTTCAGTGCGATGAAATGCAACAAAAGCCGATTTCGGTTATTTTTAACAGCCAGATGAACACGGTTTTTCTGAGGTTAGGCTTTCCCAAATGGGCAAAGGTGAACAGAAAATATATCTTCTGCCAGGAAAGGGGACTGACAGACGTGCCGCAGTATCTTGAGGAGGACGTACAGGTTTTAGATCTCAGATCGAACATGATAACTTACATCGGAGTAAACTCGTTTTCGCGCTACGCAGCACTTGAAGCGATCAATTTCGAGTCAAATTGTGTGGCTTATGACTTTTACAATACGGTGGCAAATTGTAAGGGATCTCTTGTAATCGCCAACGGTGCTTTCAGGATGTTGAAAAGGCTTCTTTATTTGGATCTTAGCTCCAACTCCGGTTCGATTCGTTATTTTCCAAGTCAGCTGCCAGCCTCGTTAATCGTCTTATACTCGCCATTCAGTGCATTGTACCCTATTCCCAGCGAGAGTCTCAAGCACCTAAGGAATTTAAAAGTTGTGCATGTCTCATCAAACTGTATGATGGTGAACCCAAAGACGCTGTGCAAAGGCAATTTTACCATACACGGTAAGCCGTTTGTTTCAACGCAGCTACATTACTTAGACCTTGCCTTTAATAACTGGACCAAAATCCCCACGAACCTTCTGGCAAAAAGCCTACAAGTTCTACGAATGAGGGGAAATCCCGTTCGGTTGATCCACGAAAACGATTTTGCCAAATCTCCGAAGCTTAAATACCTAATCATGTCATTTGCGTCACAGTACAACTTTCAGCCTCTGGTAATACGTGGAAACCCCTTTGCCGTTCTTGCAGACCTGCGATATCTGGATTTGTCTGGAAACATGCTTCGGAGCGTTCCTGTCGGGTTTCTATTGACGAACAAAAAGCTCGAACAATTGAACTTGCAGCTCAACTGCTTTAAACGTCTCGCCACCGACCCAACAATACTTCCGCATTTACCCAACTTGAGGTCACTTGATATGACTGGAAATACTCTTTGTCACAAACGTGACCACTCGGTTAAGCCTAGGAAAAGGCTTCTGACGCTGGGTGATTCTTTCAAGCAATTTCCCATGCTAGAAAGTTTCAGCCTGGGTCCAAGTGATGTTATTAACTGGCAGGTAAGGTACTTGTCCCATGGAACAGACTACATACATGTGAATGCCAGCAGCTTCCTCGTTCTTCAAGGTTTACCAAGCTTTTCCTATTTAAACATTGCTTATTGTGGCATAAAGACCATTGACACGGCCGCTTTTGCCAACCTCACAAGACTCAAATTCGTTGATGCAAGAATCAATCAGATTGGTGAGGTGGGATATATGCCGGAACACAATAACGAATCGCCTCTGCACAACACAGCTGTATATGTACTTCAAAGGATTGATACAAATGATGGGGCAGATATACCCTTTATCAATCTGGCAGATCATCAACCGCAAAGCAACACAATGATCTTGAAAAGAAACGCCATATCTGATATTAGGACGATTAATTTCGAACACTGCCGATTTGTCAAGTTTTTGGACCTCGCATACAACCAGATAAACTTCATTTACAACGACACTTTTCGCCCAATGAAACAACTGGTTCACGTCGATTTGCGGTGGAATCCAATTCGTCGCATTGCGGACACAGCCCTACAAGGTCTGGTGCATTTCACTTGGCTTCAGTTGAACATCACTATATACGAAAACGACTTAACACTTGGGTTTCTACAGCATTTGCACACTTCGGTAAACTTGGAACTCGGCGGGCTGGACAGAAATATTTACATTTTGTTAGCTTCCTATGCTGGAAGTGGAAAGCGATTTCCCAAAGTCCAATGCTTGACTGTGTCCAGTAATCGAATAACAGTAGCGAAGTTGGCAACCACAAACAAACTCTTTGCCGTCTTTCCAAACTTGACCAAGTTAACCATGACTAACGCCTGGTTGCATTTCCCTCTGAGCGAAGAGTTTTTCGGTGGCCTCCCATTGCTTAAGTATCTTGACATTAGCCGCAGTGGAATTCAAATCTTTCCCATGTCATCCTTGCTGTTGCTTCCCGACCTAGAGGTTCTTAATATCTCACACAACTCGTTGACCACTGTACCAGCAAAAGGCTTAGAGTGTATGTCGAATTTAAAGTACCTCATTCTGGCCAAAAACAAGTTAAAAGACATATACCATCTGCATAGGCTCAAAGGTTTGCTCCATCTTAGTATCTCCCACAACGAGGTAACCGATATCGGTCCAAGAGCTATCAACAGGACTTTTCTGTCTCGTTTGCGTTTCCTTGACATACGAGGCAACAAGTTTCACTGCAAATGCTCGTTAAGTAGCACATTTGGTTGGCTGGTGAAGTCAAAGTTTCCAAAAAAACTCGAAATTTATCATTTTCTTCCGCATTGCTCCACGGCCATGATGGATTACTATGAGGGGTGCGTGGTTTGCTACAGACGGGAAAGTTACATTTCCTTGCTTAGCTACAGCACGTCGAACGCTTGTGAGCTTAACCTTGCTTTATACTTATTTCTCGCTGTATCGTGCTTTGTGTTCCTTTTTCTCACATTACCTTTGTTAATGCACAGCAAAAAATTCAAACGCAAGGTAGTTAAAATGGTTCATAAAAACATTCGAAAATCCGGGTCGATGGAGAATGAGAATTTTACGACCAATGGGAAGGTTTTTGCATTCACCGCTTTTGTTTATTACGATGAAGCGAACACTGACGTTTGTGACTTCGTGCAAAGCAGTCTCGTGCCGACGCTCGAATCCAGAGATACCAACTTCAAACTGTGTGTGACCGGGCGTGACGACTTCAGTGGAATGACTCGAGTTTGCCAGATTCTAACGATGATGCAGTCGAGTCGTAAAACGGTCATCGTGCTCAGCGAAGATTTCGTGACGTCAGCTAGGTGCAAGTACGTCATATCTGTGCTTGAGAACTGGTTTTATTCGTCAGGCGTCAATCAATGTGTACTGGTAAGCTTCGGAACGCCATCGTCGGCGCCTGGTCTTGATCCCCGGTCAAGCATTGAGACAGAACATCGCCAGGTGCTTAAGGTTAGCGAAAACCCGGAAGACATGATGCGGTTTTGGGAGGCGCTAAAAACGTCGTTGATTGTCACTGCTGGTTTTAAGTAAAGCTGTCACTTTTAATCTCCGGTTGCATTTTCTATGTGTTGTGAATTGTGCGTAAAAAAGCCTGCGCAGCCTTGCTTTCTACTGTTCTGTCCAAGCTGATCGCAACCGCTATCGCCTCTTGTCTGCCGCTTTTTTTGTATTTTGTAAGTTATCGCTAATTTGGCCTTAAATCTACGTGTGCGTATTTTTGATTTGTTTCTGTAGGCAGTTTCAATGTCGGTTTATCACGTTACTTGCTAGACAAGTGTGTTTATTTTTTTGATGAGATTATTTTTTTGATGAAAACATGGACTATGTGTGACAACATGCCGTCTTCCGACAATAAATGGTAAATACTGTAATTGCAAAATTATGGAATCGGTGGTAAAGGTATATTTCACAGTAAGAAATCCTTTTTGTGCACCGCGAATAAGGAATACTTCACAAATGTTTCTCGACTTAAATATCTAAAGTTTCAACACAATCTTAGTTTCACATCAAACATTTTATTGCAAAATATTTACAAAGATAACAATAAAAGCGGAATTTTTAAACAGACGATTGGTTCGCTGAGCTAGTTGTAACTTCCTTCGCCTCGACGTCGTCAGTAATAGTTTCGGTAGTTGCTCCATCTTCAGTCTCCATTAAACCTGTTTCCTCTGCTGCTTTGGGTTTAGTTGTTTCGATTTCGATGTCGACTTTCTTCTCTTCGGTAGCTTTTAGCGCAAGACGAGGAGCTGAGATCTGTAGAACGCCATTTGGTCGCCAGTTTGAAGTAAGTTCATCAGCGTTGACGTTTTCGGGCAAAACCAGCGACCTGTGTTGTTCTCTGCGACTGAGAGATCGCAATCCGTCTTTCTCCGATTCTTCCTCGCTCTTAGCTTCCACCACGACTTTCTGACCTACAGTCTTTACTGTGATGTCGCCAGGTTCAAATCCTTCAAGTTGAAAGGCGTATGTAAACGGCTTGATGACGTCCTCTGTCGCTTTTGTGTTATCTGATGAATTTTTCACATCTTTTTCACTAAGTTCGTTTTCAAACATTCGGACAAGTGTTGGCAATCTCATCAACAACATTTCTTCCAATGGATCTTGATATCTTGGTTCAAAGATAGAAAAAGGATTCCAGTTGTCAGCACATCTTGCGTACGGAGCTCGTCTAACGCAACAGCGGTTTGGTCGAAATACACGCATAGCCATTTCGCTTCTTGCTTCAGGTAGCTTCTTGTCGGAAAATACAAAACCTTGCAAACTTTGCTTGCTTGCTCTGTTACAATCGATGATGTGACCAACACCGCGACAGTCGGGCATTTATACTGCGTGCGAACTTGCCAGAAGTTGCGAGCAGAAGAATGTTCCGGTAAATAGTAGAAAATTTTTACATGGCGTATCAAAGTCAAAAACTTCCTTTAAAATACGTAATGAGAACAAACAGTCAGAAAGACACTTTTCAAGGTTTGTTTTCAAGTACTTAAAGCTATAAATTGTAAAAATTTCAGCAGAAGAAGAAATGTGTTGCTAATAACATTTAAATCGCTGGATTGAAAATTTTACAAGAACTTTGACACACCTTGTGTTTTGTGCTGCGTCATGGCACATGATTATAACGCTAGAAAAAAAAGTTTAATTCGAGAGTACACGGCGTTACAAAATTCTTGCCAACACATTATAAACCAATCAACAGAACAGACCATATTAAAATCCAATCATTTTCAGCCTAATACACGAAATCACTCCTGTGACATAAATGTGAAGATCTGATTTATGCTGTAAGTTTAATACAAACCGATGTTGCTTTTGATTTACATGTTTTGTCACACAGATTTTGCAAATTCTATGGAAAACTTTATAGGCTCAAATAAGAGTAAAGGTTGAAATAATTTCTTGTTTTCATATTTCGGCAATAACTCACTCCATCATTTATTTTCAAATAAAGATTTCAAAACTGTGTTTAGGCCGAATTTGTTGATAAATATTTTATTTTTTAATTTTGACACGCCGTATACAATTGCTAAGTCACGCTTGACTTGCGACACAGCGCGTATTCTCGAATGTTCCAGACAGTTCTGTTCGCGTTTATTCGAGAAGTTCGGCAGGGGTATATATGTCAATTGCAAACCAATACTGGTCATAACTCATCGCAACAAACAGTAGCTGTTTGCAAGGAAAAAATCTACGAACAAGAAGAAATATTATTTAAGATGGCAGTGCGTGTATTTTACCCAAGTCAGTGTTGCGTTAGAAGAGCTCCGTACACAAGATATGCGAGCAACTGGAGTCCTTTCTCTATCTTTGAGCCAAGATATCAAGATCCATTTGAAGAAATGTTGATGCTCAGGTTGCCAGCGCTCGTTCGGCTGTTCGAAAAAGAGCTTGGTGAAAAAGAAGAGAGAAAAACTGATGACACCAAACCATCGGAAAATGCTGTTGAGCCGTTTACTTACGACTTTCAACTGGAAGGATTTAAACCTGGCGACATCTCTGTGAAAACTGTTGGTCAGAAAGTCGTGGTGGAAGCTAAGAGCGAGGAAGAATCGGAGAAAGACGGATTGCGATCTCTCAGTCGTAGAGAGTATCACAGGTCGCTGGTTTTGCCGGAAAACGTCAACGCCGATGAACTTACTTCAAACTGGCGACCTAATGGCGTTCTACAAATCTCAGCTCCTCGCCTGGCACTAAAAGCTCCNTCGTCTTATTCTCGTCATACAGTGCTCTGTACCACCCCATTCCCAGCGAAAGTCTCAAGCTCCCAAGCTATTTAAAAGTTGTACATGCCTCTTCATACTGTACGCATGGTGATAAATCCAAAGACCCTACGAAAGGAAATTTTGCTATTCAAGGTAAGCAGTTTGTTTTAACGCAGCTACAGTACCCCCCAACCTGCTGATAAAAAAACCTAGATCAGTGGTACTGAAACTTTTAGTTCTGGCGGACCTTTTTAGTGCTTTCAAAGTAGTCTCGAACACAGAAAAGGTGGCTTGGAATGCGTTCCATGCTTTGTATGCATTCAACATGCGCTTGTCCGTTGCGCAAACGTTGTGTAGCTAACGTTTTATTGTTCGTTGATCCTAAGTTCACACAACTTTACATTTTTGCGTTTAAATGTTTTCATTTTAATGTGATATCTACTGGTGCATCTCCGAAACAAGTAGAAGTTCTATGGTGCAATCTATCTAAGTTGCATTACAATTGGTGTGTTACGTCACAATGTGGTTTTGTTTGCTACATAACTCGACTCTAATCAAGCGTGATTCTAGGCCAGGAGTATGGAATGTGGATCGCGAACCCCACCGTATTTTTTCAAAAGGGGAGCGCTGAAGAAGCATGGAATATTTTTGTGGTTCACGTTACCAAACAGCAAACAGGATGAAAACCACTGTTCTAGGTCCATTGTGAAATGCGAGAGTATTTTTTGAAAATCGTAATTTATCAACCGCGGATTTCCCGAAAACCAATTTGAGTACCCCCGGTTGAGTGGTTAGGAATATATTATGGGGTCACCTTTTTTGTGGTGGAAACCACTGGTTAACAAGGAATATATTATGGGGTCACCCTACGATGGTTTCTTCATCACATAACCGCTATGGTGCCTATGAAGTCTAAGTCAGTATCGTCGTTTCCACAAAAAAAAATCCAGGAAATGGCCAATTTCACTAACGCAGTATAACCAAAATATAAAAACGCTGTACAGCAGATGGGTAAACATGATGACAACCAATATGACACGGGATACTATCGGATTGAATACAGTCTAGTGTATAATAAAGTTTGTACACGCATGAATTTGTTGCACGAGACCGGTTATATCAAGTTTTTGAGTCAAATTTGGTTTCAAATGCGAACTCCTAATGGTAAAGTGAAAGTTTACTGCGGGTGTACAAAGAATGTCAGCACTTTATAAACCCAAATAATGTTGAAAGCGTTTGCAATTAAATTCACAACCATTTAGTTTTTGTACATTACAAATTTGTTGTTTTAAACTGTGAACTTTAAAAGTGAGGTCCGATTAACGCGTGTTGTAGCAAGCGTAAAGTTGACTAAAGGTGTTTTTGTAACGCTTGGTATGAAATGGATTCGGTCCTGTTCGGGGGGAACCGTTTTACTTCGCCGCTGAAGTCAAAGCAAACCGTTGGTACAGGTCACAGTCTACTGTAACAGTATGCTTGTTCAAACTCTGCTGGGGAAAGAACTGGTCGACAGTCTGCAACTACTATAACCCAAGTTTAACTTTGAAAAGTTGGAGATGGAAAGTACATCTCACGTAAGTAGGCATTGAAATCGACAACTTTAATAATTATTTGTCAAATGATATATTTTTTTTCAGTTGCGTGAATTTGATGCTGGTGATATTCTGTGCGACCCAAAGTCATCTGTTGTGGGTTCTGGAAGTTTCGGAGTGGTTCTCCTCGGAAAACATAAACAGCTCAACAAAGTTGCTGTGAAAGTCATAGAATGCCAGGGCGGGGAACAAACTAAAAAACGGTTGGAAAAATGGTGAGTTTATTTTGTAACTCTATTCCACAACTGTTGTTGTGGAAACTTTGAATGTTTTGCAATAAACAGCAGAAACGTTGTTTTCAAAAATCGCGTTACAAAAACACGATTCAATTCTTAAAAAAGCATCGTGCAACCAAGTGTGAAGATGTAACATGTTAACAAATGTAAATGCACAAAACTTGTTAGGAAACCCGCGCAAAGAACAAGAAGGGGAGTGCAAATTTACGTCACTGGTTTCACGTTTGAGCGCACACAAAAAATGCGGAACTGATCACATGATGTCTGTCCCGTGTGTGACGAAACAATGCGGATTGTAGGAGGGCATGGCGTTATTGAAAATCATGAATTCTGGGTCTAGTGTTTGTGTGGCGTCAGTTTACGGTCCAACCACTGCGTTTCACGTTTTTATATCACCCTTGCATAACACAACAACACAAACAGGATTTGGACCCGCTGTTATAAAACTTTAGATTGCAACAAAATGTTTCAAGCCTAACTTGAAATCCATTTTGTTTGCAGTGTCATGAAAGAACTTGGAAAGCTGCAAACTGCCCAAACTGAACACGTAGTGAGGACATATGGCTGGTTGATGCTGTCCTGTGGCATGGGAATTGTCATGCAGCATTATGAAGGTGGAAACCTTAGAGATTTCCTTCTTAATGAAGAAATCAACAAAGAAATTCCACTCCGTATTCGGCAGTTGGCCGAAACAGCGGACGGAATAGCTTACATTCACAATTTGCCCGGTCAAAAATTGATTCACAGCGACATTAAACCTGAAAACATCATCCTTACGAGAGATCTACACGCCAAGCTGGGAGACTTTGGGAGTGCGCAGCTGGCTTCTGCAACTGGATCAACAACTCGACTCCAAACCACCTGTGAAGAGATTCAATTCACAGCTTTATACACCGCTCCAGAGAAACTTAAAAAAATCACCATGAAGCCTAAACAAGAACATGACGTTTATGGGTTTGCTTTGGTAACGCATATGTCTCTCACTTGTGAAGAACCTTATCCACCAACTAATGCAATTGCTTTGTTTAATGCAATCACAAGCGGTGTCCGGCTCGCAAACTTCCGGGGCCAAGTGCGCGGTAATTCGTGTTTGGATGGATAACAATGTGCTCGTAAAGGGCCAATTGATGTTTAGTAACCCGAAATAAGTAACGTCAGGTCTGGAACAACCTTTTAATTCAAATCTTGAGGCCGATTTAAATTCTGTGAAGAAAACATATAGTTGTCAGCCATGCTGGAACAAGTGACAAATTCTGTGAGGCAAATGGATTTGAAAGTTGAAAATCCGGTTAACCAAGATCAACTTGTTCCACTTCGACAGTTTTCAACAAAGACGAAAACCTTTCTTATACCACAAGATGAAAGCGGATGTTGGGTGAATAGACACAGGACTTGCAAACAAAAAAAATTCGCTTCAACGCCTTTGCTGCTGTTTTGTAATGACATCATCCGGCTACGTCACTCTACCACTTTCAACCGACGTTTGTTGATTTACAGAATCGAGCACACCAGTAGGCAGCATTGACCTTCCCAGCACATCACGTGACACCACACCAGATCAAAGTTCACCGCCACAACAGATGGAATCAGTCTATGACGTCAGATCACCACAACAAGGTATTACCGTATTAATTACATTATAATATTCCCGTTTCATTCAGCTGTGACGTCATAACCACACATCCGGTTTACATGTGTCACCGGTGAATTGGCTCGTAACTTCACCTTAGTCACGTGATAGCGTACTGTACGTTTAATTTTGGTTATGCTGTTGTTTTATATTAGGGAATGTCCCACACGTTCTGGTGTTGACTTTGGTTTACAAACAAGTTCCATTAAAAATTTCAGGTGATGTCACGTGCACAGCATTTGAAAATGAAATATTTTTCCACCCAAAGGTAATTTTTCTTCGGTGCTCCCTGTTTCCACAAGTTTTATATTTGTAGGCTGTTTTGTTTTTAGCAGAAGGCAACGCAAAATCTCAGTTGGTTCAGAAATACGCAACTTGTGTGAAACAGGGAAAATACAACGAAGCAAATTTATTTAAACAACAACTTTCAAGGTCGATCGAAGTTCAAGTTAAAACCACAGCAAAGGAATTGAAAACGTTTGCTGCAAAATTTAGGGATGTCAAGAAATATTACGAGTCGATCCTTTTCTGCCATATTGCATCAGATTTCTATGCAAAGCAACAAAATCCCGACGACGCAGCACGGGGTTTAAAGTATTGTGCATTTCAATTGATGGAAACAAACGAATCGATGGTGGACAGTGACGCAACAAACAAACCCATAGTAGAATATCACGTGACTCCATTGCTTCGTGACGTTCGTTATCAAATTCAAACCTTACCACAAGTCGATGACAAAATTCGATGTTTATGTGAGGCCAGATGTTTGCATTATATTGAAGTAAGTCTAGATTTGATCGACTGCTATCAACTGAGGGAAGAAACTATCAGGGAAGGAATAAGTTTATTCGAACGCCAGTTTGGAGATGCTGCTGCCAAATATCTACTCTACGGTCACATGTTAAACAACCTTGGAATTGTTTGCGAGAAAACATCACGTGAGAAGGAGTCCGTAGAATACTACACAAAAGCAATTGAAGCTTACGAAAAATCTGAAGATTTGACCGATGAAGATCGAAAGCGATACACTGACAGATGTCGAAATAATTTGTGGATGGCCGAAGAATTACTTGAGTAATGTCTTTACGACCTCACAATAGTGTAGCTTGTTTGTTTGAAATGTGTGTGGCGTACAATGCCGAAAAATCAGATGTATATTTCTTTTTCCAGAGCTTGATTTGCGCAACTTTGTGCACAACAAAGTGTTTCAAATAACATTTACGTATTGTTGATTTGCATTCTTCGTAAGGTTGTGGGTGTGGTATTGTGGGTTGGTCTTACCAAACAATTGTAGATGGGCTAGAATTTCAGCTTGCGAGGGGCCGTAGCATTTCGTAATGCTCCAATTCGAAAAAGTTGTCTTTATTCTTGCATTGCAACACTATTTATATTGTTATTCTATCACTGCAGGGACGATAGACCTAACCCTTACACACTGGTTGCCAACAGGCCGGGGAGCAATTAATCCCCAGGGAGGAATTTTAGGAGTTTAGGGGAGGAATCTCCACTTTATATGTAGTTAAATTATTCATGAAGTGTAGCATATCTTGGCTTCACCGGTGGTTTCAAACCTTTTATTATTACTTTAAATCAGGTAAAGGAGGGAATACATCCAAAAAGGTTGGGTACCATTGCCCTAACATAGCCACCCTGACAATCTAATCCTGTAAGGGACAAGAATACGGCGATTACGGCTTACCACCAAAACCAACACCTGTGTGAAAATCTATTTAGTTTGTTTTTTTGTAATTATGTCCCCCCAGCCAACAAAAGTTGCTGCAGACCCGCGCAAGCTTATTCCGCCCCCTCTACTACACAACATTTTACACTTGTTAGTTACGCAAACTAGCCATCGATTTTCACACTCACTTTCGATCGGTCACGACGGAAAGCAAAACAAGATACAACAAAGCAAACACAAATTTCGACATGATCCCAATTTTCGTTTTTCTGCTCGTTTTAAAATAGTGAAGTGCCATCGCTGCTTTTCTCAATACTTGATAACAGCGCAAGAAAAGGGGAAATTCGAGAGTACAGGGCGTTTCAAAATACTACAAATGTCAATACATCAACAGAATAGACCACACTTAAAACAGAACTGACCACATTTTATTTTCAGTCCAACATACTAAATACTCCCGTGATATAAATGTGTAGAGTTGCAACCTAAAAAAAGTTTTGATTTATGCTGTAAGTTTGATTGACAAATTTTGTCATACAGAAACTTTTGCAAATTTTATTGATAAATTTTGTGGCACAAATAAAAGTAGAACCTAAAATAACTTCTTGTTCTCATATTTCGGCAATACCTCACTCATTCATTTGTTTCACAGATTTTTAAAATGTATTTAGGCCAATTTAAAAAAAAATTTTACTTTCTGATTTTGACACGCCGTATACAATTGCTAAGTCACGCTTGGCTTGCGACACAGCGCGTATTCTCGAATGTTCCAGACAGTTCTGTTCGCGTTTATTCGAGAAGTTCGGCAGGGGTATATATGTCAATTGCAAACCAATACTGGTCATAACTCATCGCAACAAACAGTAGCTGTTTGCAAGGAAGTAAATCTACAAACAGGAAGAAATATTCAAGATGGCAGTGCGTGTATTTTACCCAAGCCAGTGCTGCGTTAGAAGAGCTCCGTACACAAGATATGCGAGCAACTGGAGTCCTTTCTCTATCTTTGAGCCAAGATATCAAGATCCATTTGAAGAAATGTTGATGCTCAGATTGCCAGCGCTCGTCCGGTTGTTCGAAAAAGAGCTTGGTGAAAAGGAAGAGAGAAAAACTGATGACACCAAACCATCGGAAAATGCTGTTGAGCCGTTTACTTACGACTTTCAACTGGAAGGATTTAAACCTGACGACATCCTTGTGAAAACTGTCGGACAGAAAGTCGTGGTGGAAGCGAAGAGCGAGGAAGAATCGGAGAAAGACGGATTGCAATCTCTCAGTCGTAGAGAGTATTACAGGTCGCTGGTTTTGCCGGAAAACGTCAACGCCGATGAACTTACTTCAAACTGGCGACCAAATGGCGTTCTACAAATCTCAGCTCCTCGCCTGGCGCTAAAAGCTCCCGAAGAGAAGAAAGTTGACATTGAAACTACCGAACCCAAAACATCAGAGGAATCTGCTGAAAATGAAACTGAAGAAGTTGCAAGTAAAACAGATGCTGACAACGCTCAGACAGATGAAGGCGCATCTACTTCACAAAATTAACAGTGTAATGAAATGATTCCGCAAATTGTGTTGTTGTGTATTTGTTAACTTTGTAAATATTGTGCAATAAAATGTTTGATATGAAACTTATGGTGCAGTTTTTTTAAGAGGGTGTGTTGGTGGAATTTACAGGTCAGAAAACCTACTTTTTAAACACATATTAATTTTCTGCCAAACCTGGTACGTCTTTTCCGAATTTGCTTGTGGGGAAATATAAGCGCCATAACAAACTCCAATATTTGCCATTTGTCTCTTACATTGAGGAAAAACTTAAAATTTCTCAAGAAACGAGGTTTAAAAAGTTGTGAAATATTAATACAAACGTTACGAACAACGGAAGGCACAAAATGTATCTGGTTGTAAATCCGCATTGTCTTTTCGTACTGAAGCCACTAGATGGAGCTAGTGAACTTTAGTTTCCACCACAAGATGCATGTTGGGAACAAGCGCACCAAACAACTTTGTTTGCTTGTCAAAAGCTTAGCAGAGTTTTTCTTCAAATTTAAATTTTTTTAAAGAATAATGAAAATACCAGGCTGTGCTGCGGTATTTAGACAGTCGTACAGCATTTCAGGCATTTTACTCGCACAAAACGTACATTTATTGTTTATAATTTCTTTTTAAGCCTTAAATTATATGCGCACACTTAATAGACTTGAATTCAGTCCTTTTGTTTGTCACGGAAACTTACTAATTTGTCGCAAAAAATGTGCACTAATCTTGCAACACAAGTTGGCCAGGGTAAGTTTGAACGTTACCTGATGAAAGATACGTATTCGAACAAATTAGCTCTATCTGTTTATTAGCAAAATCCTACTAAGTACGATTATAAATTTATACAGTGTTTACGAAATATTGTTGTTTATCTCAATCGTTGCACATAGCATTTACCCGCAGCTGCGCATTCAAAGGTAAAACAGCTGTGGAGTTTAATAGTTTTGTTGCCCTGTACATTTGTTGCCTAACTGAAAAGTGTACAAACTAAAATGTGTCTCTTTGTTGGTAAGTGCTGTTGAGCGACCGTGTAGTTTTGAGCAAGAATATGAAATAACGCTTTTCAACAAGTTATTTTTGTTGACGATACTACATTCGCTTGTGGCAAATTTTAAATGCTATCTTTAGTAAAAAACTACTTTCCTTTTAACGCCGTGATTTGGTTCTAGCTCTTTCAGATCAGCCATAGTGGCCTAATTGTGCTTTCTCCGCAGACAGTTTTCCAAAACTAAATGAATCGCGCAGATTTTGCAAACTTGTTCTGATGAAATAAACCCGCACTGTCACGCATCCTTGCGTGAACAAAGTTGTCCAAAAAGTTAGCCGAAACCCGCCAGCGATTGTTTCCCGTCTTGTCAAGTTGAAAGCTGTGCGCTTGAAATTGAAAGGAAATCGAATGTGACGCAGGAAATCAAATGTTCCATGATATAGTCACAGTTGCGAATCTACACTGAATGCAACGAACATTAAAACCGCAACATCAACATCAAAATTTTTGAAGTCCGTAAAATCTTGGGGCAATCCATTTTCTTAACAATGAAAGGTATGCATCGACCTGAGTTAGTTGTTTAGTGTCGTAACATGGCGTCTCAATGAGGAGTCTGGTGCATTTTTGGATTACTTTCTTTCTGCATTGTTTACGCGTGTTAAATCGTCTGTCCTTGTCGCTCTCGACTTAATGTCAGATACCAAACTTAAGCCAAAAAGCATTTAGAGTGGCGATTAATGCCAACTTGTCAGGCAATCGACTTTGACTATTTTGACATGTTTTACGATAAAAAGACAACATTTGGTCAGTTTCATGTTCTCTTACGAATTAGACAATTCCTGTCTGTGGGTGAAATCAGACAGGCCTCCTGACGTGCGAATCCTGTACCACGGAGAAGCGGTTGCTTCAACTTTCCTGACCTGCAAGAAGGCGGTTCCAGTTGAGATTGAAACAACCCGACAGCGCGGTGTTACGTTACCACTGCGAGAAAAGCAATACACGACATACGGCTCCCTGGCCGCTGCCCGCGTCTGACGGTTGCAGAGGAAGCTGGTGACAAGCAAATGTTACCTTTTGGGTCGCGGGTGACGGCAGCTGCTGGCCCCACGTTTGCCAAACACGCGGAGCGGTTCCAAGGCACCTCGCACAGCCTCCGCGGCAGGCCCTCTTGGCTCTTGTCCGGGCCAGCGCCGAAATGAATGGCGCTCGCGGTCCATCACACTGACGTGCTTCGCCAATAGAGGAAACGCCTCTCAGCGCGACAAAGGGAAAGAAAGCCCTTTAGCTTCCGCTTCCAATTTTCCTTCGCGCTTCTGAGAAGGCGCAGCACGATGCACATCAATTGTCGAGCGCTGCCCGCGCAAACGCGAACCCCCTCAACACTTGACTTGCGCATGACGTTCGTCCCACGCCGAAAGTCTGAGGAGGTGGTGGAGAAACGCGCTGGAACCAGCATGCGTGATTGGCGCCAACCCCCCTTTAGAAATCGAGACCAGAAATGCTCAGGTGCCCGAAACAATAGTGTGTGTTATTATTATTATTATTATTATTGTTTGCGGCATAGTGCACTGCAGTATAGGTTTTATGATGGAAACAAAGCAATAGTGTTGTTGCCGTGACCTGGTAATCATGAGGTTAATCTCCGGTTGTATGTTCTTTAAAATTCGCTATTCTGCTAGGCGAAGGTTGATGTGACAGTGAATTTGTTAAAGTAAACATATTTCAGCTACCTCCCGCCTACCAGGACGCTTATTCTATCCTGCAATGATCAATGATTTGCTGGTGATACGTGCTTCGGGGAGAATCGTATGTTATGGTTTCGCATTTCTGCCACACAATTTGTTTCACATATGTTCAACGAGTCAGCAGCAGGATCAATGGGTGTCGCCAAGGGGGCGAGAGTGCAAAGTGGCGATGCGCCAATCCAAAATTTAAAATTGTACATTGAGGTTAATTACCCCTAAAATATCTAAGTTATACATTAAGTAAGGTAACTTGCTCCTCTCCCAAAAAAATAAACTGGCCACGCTACTGGGATGATTTTGAATGCTAAATGTTTCAATCCTCTGCTGAACTTATCAACCGACAAAACTTATTAACCGCTCTGAGGGTGCCCTGGTTATTTGACCAGGAGCAGAAAACACCACTAATAGCTAATGGACAGAATATATTCCGCTAAAAAGCAACATCGAGCAGTTAAAAAAGTAGAGTAGTTGGATGTAAAGAGCTCACACAACGTTAGTTCATACAGTGTGTCGCACTTTGCATAGAAAAAGCACCAAAAAACTGTCAGTGACGAAAATTTGCCAAATCTAGCAGGTGCTGCAGTTCGTACCAAAACAAATAAACTAAAATTGTGACGAAAACGCCAGAAAACAGAAAAGCTTAAAACTAATATCCGTTTGCATGCAAACACGCAATTCTGTGAAAATTACAGAAAATTAAATTGTGACGTATCTGTTTCGAGGTATACTGAACGTTGGCTACATACACGGCATATAAATTCTAAAATAGAACCCAACTAAAAGACGATTCTATACTTGTTACTAGTACGGTCAAGGCTTGAAAAGGATAAAGGTTCAAGCAAAAAAATCTGCGAAAAATCAACAAACAAACCGTTTCTTCCGCATTTTGACGATTCTTGCTAATGTGGATTTGCTACATGCGTGTAGTTGGAGAAGGCGCAGGATAGGAGAAAACAACAATAACGTAGAACAAAAATAACCAATCATATTTAAAAACAGGTGAACTTTGAAATCAGGCAGACACAAAATTACCGCAGAAAATAACAATTATTGTGTCGTTTTGCAAAGTTAGGCGAAACGATAACCTTGTGGAACGTCAACATCCAAAATGTATTATAGAGACTAAGGCGGTTTCCGAAATGACAAGCAATTCATGTAGCCTATACAAAGTTCACAGGTCGCATACTTTGTTCATACTTTGAAAGATTGAACTAGCGAAGTGCTAATGCGTGTCTACTACTGTGTCTTTGCGTGGGAACAAAAACGCGTAAGAACCGTGATCATGGAAGCGCTTCAGGTTGCTACATGCATATCTGGTCTACCGGTCAGTTCAGCATTAAAAAAAGATAAAAGCGGCTCTATAGATAAAGTGTCTCCGCAAGATGGACTATAGAACGGGAAGGGCGGCGCCTTTAAATTTAACAGCAGAATCACAGTATTTGATATCTTAACCTTGGTTTGCTCGTTGCTGATCAACGTAAATAAGAGCAAGTATGCTGCATAAGTAATATTGAGGTTTGGACGAAGGTTTGTGTTTTTTTTAGAAACATATCTTCACTTTTCACGTTAGAAAATCTATTTCAAACTTCTGCTCGCCGTTTTGCTGTGCTTGTGATTTTTAAACGTTGCAGCGGTGGTGACTGGGTTATTATTGTTGGCATTGTAATTTAAAATCATCTCGTTCGGCAGCGTCAGGTTGTCAAGCAGGCTCTGATCCGGAAAACACGCTTCGTTCATTGGTGGGTTGGCGTAGTTACCAGCAGCTGTCGGCGACGCGCCCGGGACCGCAGTGGTTTCTTCGCCGGACTGAAGCTGACGTTGATTAAGCTCCGAGGGAATGTAAAAATGCGTCGATGATCCATGGGCCTGGAGCACGGCAGCTTGCGGTACGCTGAGCAGGGAAGTCTCGCCAGAGCGACCGAACGCGCCGTACGAGTTCACCCCTTGCTGACAAGCTGGCATTCCATTGGTCGTTCTTCCCTGCTGAGTTTGTCTCTCCAAAGAACACGTCGACACTTCAATGTCGCCATTGAAACGTTTAAACTGCTGTGCACTGCCGCTAGCGTGTGGGCTCTGCAAGTGATAGTTAGTGAATGGGAAGGTCTTGCCGGCTTCGCTGTAATCTCCGTGACTTGACTGGAGCGCACTTAGTCCGGCTCGCAAACTTCCGGGGCCAAGTGCGCGGTAATTCGTGTTTGGATGGATGAAGGGATGCGGCTTTGCTAAGTCGTGCTGTTGTTGCTGAAGGATTGTCGAGCACCGATTGAAACTGTTCGGGAAGGCGGATGTTGTGTTCATCTGCATACAAAGTACGACACAGCGAATAAAAATGGGAACCAAAGAGCGTACCATCGGGACGTTTCAGTTGAACTGAAACACTAAATAATTGCGTAAATCGAAAAAAATCCAGATTTTAGTTCCTTGTAGGCAGATTTGACAAACCACATTTTGTAATCAAAAAATGGCACAATGGAAATATCGAGCATAAATTCAAAGTGTTTAAAAGTTCAATTCTCAAACCGCTTAGTCATGCTCACCTGGTTCACAAGGTCAGAAAATGGAAGTTCGTTGCAACCGCTTGCGTCGGTCGACATCAAGCGCGCGTCGCTAAAGTCGGCCTCATCACTGGGACTAAAACTGTCTGTTGAAATCGACCTGCGAACAACAAAAGATTTTACCCACTACCGTCTTCTTGTGGCCAAAAGTAATTTGGGAATGGTATGCTTTTTATACCAAATGTCAATGGGCGGGGAATAATGATTGACATTTTGTGTTGCATGCAAAAAGGGTGTCAACAATAAAATGCAAATCAGACATGTAGGAAGTTATTGGTGAGGATGCAAGATAATGAAAATCCTCTGTTCCGGAGCTTTTCTCATTGAGTTTGCATATAAATGCGGGATATACTGATATGACAAACGGAATTTTGGCAGATACTATATGGAAACTCATTGTTTCGTTTTTTTAAATGGCTAAAAGAACACGTTTTTAACAGTAGTTATTTGGCAATAGCAATATAAAGCATAACTAGGAAAGATATTTTAGTAGATAAGAAAGCAGATGCGCGTTAAGAAATTTGGGGTTTAAAACAATTTACACAATGTCTAATTTGTAGAAATACACAGAAAAAAGTTTCAATAAATATACGCGACTGCCCAAGAGTATGCGTGATGGTTCATGTGAGACAAGACTAATTGGATTTTAAAACTCAAAATGTATTTGATCTGTAATAATAGTGTCAGAAAGATGAAACAGGTTAAACAAAGATGCGCAACGCAAAACAAAACTTTGAACAACATTTGTTATGTTTTTTCATTCACTCTTTTTCCTTTGAAGCGCCGATAAAAGTTTCCTAACACCTGTTTTCACGAGGCAACATTTTTTTGCATCATTTACATCCCCAACAAAATCAACTTCCCACCTGTTACTGTTGTTTTTGTATCGCGATCCCATTAAGTGATCGGTTTCAGCCACTCGTAGGGAACGGACGACGTTTGCTGCCCTGCAAGGCAAAAATATTCAATAAACTTAATGAAGAAATGAAAATACTTTTATACATACACGAAGTAACAAAAACGACTTTAGTTTTTGGATCAGCGTTGATGAAAATATACATTTTTTTAATTTTTGTGTTACCAAGCGTCTGATGTGACAAGGTTTTTTTGCACTGTGTGTTTACTAAAGCCACACGAAATGTGTTCGTCGCATAATTTTGCATTTCATGAAAAGCGCCCCCGTTTGCGGCGTTTAACAAAATGGACGACGGTTTGTTGCACAACGGAGTTGGCAACTTTGTCTTCGCCGCAAAACCGATGATTGCACGAACGTTTATTTCGCACATGATAATATGCGCTTAAAAATACCGCGTTCTTGCAGTAAGGTGGGCCCACTTTAAGCAGAAAAAAGGAAAACTAATATATTTCTAGTCCAAGGAATTGGAGATGACCAAAAAGTTAGAACTGCATTGATCACGAGGTTTATAACTGTTTTACTCTTTTGTTTAATAATTCACCACATCACTTCACACTCCGCGAACAAGTATTGTTAACGTTTGATGAATAAAGCATGTAGCTTTTAAGAACTTTGACTAGCACAATTTTGATGAGAATATTGGTAATGAAATAAAAAATTTTAAACTCAAAATTTTATGAAAAAAAAATTAAAATTCGCATCATCCAACAGCAAAAAAAATTAACTCTCAAACGATTTACTCCAGATTAAAAGAGAGGTTCTAAGTTGGTGTAAAAACGAGAAGTCTTTTAAGAACGGCACTGTGACCAAATCACCGACGGTTTCAAAATCTGTGTTCGGACTATTCAGTCCATTGTGCGGAATGTGCACACGTATGAGTTGCAAGGGTTATTTAATCTTTATACGTAACTAGGATTTTAGCATTACACAAACAAGTGGTAATATGCGGTTATAGTGTCAACTATTCTATGACCATAATTTTCTGTTACAATCTCACAAAGACCAAAAGCATAGATTTTACCATGCGGAACTTACTTTTTTGGTTGTGGCGACCGATCTCTCTGCCTCCGATTCTTGAACCAGTTGCTCACTTGGAGCACGCTTAAACCAGTCATGTGAGCCAACTTTCGCTTGTCGTCGGGCGTCGGGTATTTGTTTTTCTCGTAACACTCCTTTAAGGCGGTTCGCGACTTTTCCTTAAAGCAGTACACCATCTCCTCGCCGTCCCATATTGTCCTGGGCAAGGGTTTCTTCCTTCGAATTCGATACTTGTCCACCGCGCCAAGTGCTTTTCCTCGGACTTTCTCCGCTTCGGCGTAATGAGCTCTGTACCAAAGGTTCTGGAGGAGCTAAATTGCGAAAACATGACACATTTTTTGTAAATTGATTTTCTAAATTTTAACTGGGAAAAACAAACATGGTTGGTTCGGAAGTTCGCTGAAAACGAAGTTTAAGCGCCCTGGAGAAAGGACCAATGAAACCGGTTCCAAATATTTAATTGTCCATTAAAGTTTTTAATGTTTTACGTCGTGTATGACATAGGCCGTGGTGAATGTTAATACAAAGAAACCGGGGGAGAATGGGGATTTTGCTTTTGGATTCACTGTATCCAAGGATATGTTGACGCGCTACCAAAATCAACAAATTAACCAAGAACCAAACAAAATTCTAGCGAACATCTATTGTAATCGTTACGGTGCCGCAACGCTATTTAAATTCCCAAATGCCATTTAACACCCTGTATATGATCGCGAAATATGATGTCCTGACCTGAAGGTACATCCCGAACCGTTCTACCACAAGCGGCTTGTTATAAATGTCTCGAGCTCTTAACACAAATAACGTATAGTGCGGCGTTTGAATCTGCTTATCTTCGGAGTAATACCCTTAACTGTCACTGGACAGACGCGTAATTTTATACATGCCCTTCATGAGTGCTTCCGGAAAGTGTCTGGATTTGGTTTCTTATAGCGACGTGCACCACCGCAGTATAACGCGTATGGCAAACGGGTACAAAATACCTAATTACGAAATGCGGTTTAAAACCTTTAAAGGATGCAAATATGGAAAATGGCGTTTCAGAAATTTGACCGCAAACAATATCTTAATCTGTGGACTATCAGAAGCGTCCACTTGTTGTCCTATCAAGAGATATCTAGATTCTAAAAATACTGGTCGCGCCAAACAACGAACAATTGCCAAAAAACTTTCCGAGTATCAAGTCATTTTTTTTGCTTTAACATATTTACAACCCACCTTGATCACAACGTGCACAACATAATCTTTGCAACAAATATCGGAATTTGCCCAACAACCGTTAAAGTAATACCGCATCCACACATCACACACAAACACTCTGTTTGACAGATCTATCTAATCTGGCAAACCTCACACAACATGACAACACGAACAATACTCTAAACTTGAAAGTTTAATCCAATTATAATGTCTCTGACGTAGAAACGAAATTGTCCCCAATAAATTTGAAAATGATATACATCGTATCTTCTTAATTGTTTCAACTGTCGTTGCTGTCAACATCCCAAGCAAAGCAAAACCAAATGAGCGGATCGACTAATTAAAAAGTTACACGCGTAATTGGTGTATAACAGCGCTTTCCAATCGGAGCGCCGTGGTACACTGGGGTGCCGTTTGTGCATCGTGTAGAGATGCCGCGATCAGTTTACTAGAAATGTTTTTTTTAATTAAAAAAGATGTTACCGGGTATGACGGTGATTTATGCTTGCAAAACAGACTTGATTGATATATGTACCGCATAAATAACATGCAACATGACTGGTTACTTTATATTGTTCTTTAAATATTGCCATGTTAGCCACTGTGGGTTCCACGATTTAAGTCTCAGTATAAGGGTGCCGCAAAACAAAAAGGGTTGGGAACTACTGGTGTATCTGCACAACAACAGGTTACCTTGTGACTTGAAGGGTCAAAGGTGTGGCCTTCCAACAGCCGGTACAAATCTTGATATCGCTCTTGCTTGAAGGCGACCAGGGCCCGAGCCTTTAGCATGTTTTCGTTGTTGCCATACAGCAGGTGTTTGGGCAGCGAATTTATGAAGTTCGTCAGCCGGTCAATGCGCCCCCTTTGCAGAAGATCGTGGCACATGCAAGACACCTAGCAAATGTTATGTAGAAATGTGATTGAAACGGTCAAAAAAATCTGCCAAATTGAATATAATGTTGCGTTTACAAACCCTGCCTTGTTTACCAGTCACTCGACGCTATCTTTAACCTCGTAAAGGGCCAATTGATGTTTAGTAACCCGAAATAAGTAACGTCAGGTCTGGAACAACCTTTTAATTCAAATCTTGAGGCCGCACGCTACTTTGGCCGAATCAGCGTGTGCTTATCTTGGCTAAAAAATCTGAGTATGCTGTGGTCGTGCAAGATGTAACGAATTTTATTTGTTTTCCTTAATTCTTTTTCTAAATATTTCCCTAATTTTTTTTGTGTTTACAAGTGCTTTATCTGGCGTTGGCGATCGACAGCTGTCACGCTATTTTTGAGCGCTAGCTTTTTAGGGCACATGTTGATTTTTAGGTGGTAAATAAACATAAAATCAATCAAAACCAAATTTTTCGAGTTACATTAATTTTCCACCGCCAATTAGCAGTTGAAACCATTGAAGCTAACTCGCACAAATACCTTTTTTACATAAATTTTCAACTTAAACGTGAAAATTAAGCCAACCTACACACAAATTGTCATTCTACAAATACAAACACTTTTCGGTTTACTTCTGCGATAATTGACACTAATCCTTTCAGATGAATTTACAACAATAAAACAGAGAGTCCACAAATTTACAGCAACTATCGTTGTTTCTTACGGTTGCATTGTAATCGCAACGAACGCTTCCGCCCCAAACAACTACCCAGAAAATTACCAAAATTTGATAAAAAGTAGGCATCCCTCACCTGTTCCAAGGTAAATATCGATGTTTTTTTGCTTTCGCCTGGCGAGCATGTGGCAGGGAGTTGAAGTCCAGGATACGAACTCGCGCCCTGCAGACTGTTGTTGTTGCTCACATTGCGGGAAAGATTACCAACCTCGGCAATGCCGGCGTGTTCCTTGTCATCGAAGAGCGGTTTCGCAATCAAGTCCACAGAAACATTGTAGTTATTGCCGTTTCCACAAACCCCACAATCTGGGACATTGCTGTGGCGCAGCAGAAACCCAGCATTGTCGTTTGAGGAGTGGGGCTGAGATGATATCGTCGCCTGAGTGGCTAGAGCAGCCATTCGACACTGTAAGTCACTCTTCTTACACCATTAGCGCTGTTTCCTGCTCATGTTGCTGCAAGAGTAAGCTTTCTACGCTCAACTTCTAATATTTCAATACGTTTTTATTGTCTGAAAAGAAAAAGTACTATANAACATTGTCATACAGACCCGCATTTCAGCATCATGCCCTAAATGTCTCTCCTGTTTTGTTTTCTATCTAAAGCAAAAAATTATAATGTCTTTTGCTGCACACAGTTAGAAAACCACTGTTCCAGGATAACAGATTGTAACAGTAAAATTCTGAAGCATTAGTTCATTCAAAGAAGTTTAGTATTTTTTAACAGCTATTTTAATTTATAAATCACTATTTAAACAAGGTTGATGAGGTTACAGCCATTACCAAAAAGTGGTCACCAAAAAGTGCATCAGATCCTGATGTTGTTTCATGTCATAAGAATTGTGTTGCGTACAAGATCGAAGCTTCTTCACTTTTGCTGAGAGCAAACAGCTTACAAAAGGTAAAAGCGGAATTGTTGTTTATTTCTACATTAGAAACATATGTATATTTGTTTTTTAGAAAGGTACTTTTTTAACAATACTTCTTCCAGTGAGAAATAAGGGTGTGGTAATGTATTTTAATATGACTCAATCCCATGCACTATTGGGCAATAACATGTCAACCAGTGATTCAGCATGGCCAGCTAGGCATTAGTATCAGTGTCCGACCAGAATGCATGCAACTTTTTCATCACGCTAATTGAGGTAAATAATTTCATGACATGTTTTGGTGATTTTTAGCATGAAGAGCCAACACAAGTTTCAAATTTTGAGCAGAAAAAGTCTGATGAGGTTAAAAGACTTCAGTTATTTCAGGTTTGAAGTTTT
>QXVZ01029993.1:0-57588 GCA_008931825.1 Phallusia fumigata
TGGCGGCCGTTAGTAAAATAAAGTCTGTGATGCGACGGGCAAAAGCAAGAACGTGCATCCAATACAAACCGTTTGTAAAAGTACTTATTTATTCGTACCTTTTGACGTCATCTTTGATGATGAACAAAGGTTTGGTATAATTGCCGTGATTTTGCAGCTTGTGGTTTACCTAATATTGGACTTGCTGGCACACCTACTAAGCAACTGTTGGTTTTTGTTAAGAAACAAACACAAAACAAAAATATTGAAAAGAAAATGTTTTCACACAGTTAGGAAAATAATATTGTCTCATCATAGTATTGCGGTACATTGTAACGCTTTCAAATTTTGATCAATACAAACAGTACTTTGAATTGTTGTCGCAACAATACTTTGCATAAATCTCGACCACTTACTTGTTTATCGCTACATAGGCTAGTTGTCACGCCATAAACATCCCAAACTGTTTCAGCAATTCAAACGCATTGTACTCAGTTTTGTCCAGTACGCAGTCAGTCCTCCGATCGCCCTACTGTAATCTCGCCGAACATACCACCCAAAAACTTGTTGGCTTTGCTATCCAATTAGTTTGCTTTGATCTAATTACTGCACATTTTGGTTTCAAGCTAACCACAATTCAATATGTTCTGAAATACATTATTTCGTGACTGAGGACATTGTTTTTTTAATTCCGAAACAATGAGTTAATGAGCAGAGCTCGTATCAAAACCAAAAATGAACTGACAAAACAAATCGTTTTTTGTCCATGTAGTAGTGGACAGAATTAATTTCTTTCAACGGCCAAATTTGTTGTAAAGCAAGAAATACAACGGCGACCTGGGCAAAACAAGAGTATAGTTTAAAAGATTACAAAAACGTCTTTAGCAAATTTAAATATCTTCAAGTGAATCTGGGATATACAACTGTTCCTGGTATTAATAGTAGGACCAGCAAAACTGGTTCAAACACCGTTGCAAAAACTTGGCACACTTTTGTATGTGCAGCGACAATGATTTCGCCCCTAAATAATAGGTATAATAATATGAGAACGGACCAGTATGCAACCAACTACAGTTGTCCAGTGATATGTGGACAATCCATTCACGTTCATACTGTGATGTAACAATGCCAATTATGTCAAGAATGAAATAGGACACGATATGTTGTTAATAAGGCTGTGAGCCAATTAACCATACCAGGATATGGTTGCTGACCCAACAAATAATCGGGACATATTGGCTGAAAGGGCCGGGACAAGTCGTTTTACCGGGACAGTCCCGGCTAAAACGGGACGTATGGTAAGCCTACCACTGACCAGGCCGATTGACCTGTTTGGAAAATAAAAACATATGTGTAGTTCGGGGTTCTTAACCTTTTTATTTGTTGGTACCCCCTTGAAATCACCAACCATTTCTTGTACCACCTTCTTTAATTTCCGGAAAGTAATTGTTTATGTTGTTTCCATGTTTAAATGACAAACATATTTGTTTGGCTGTTAGATATAATGCAGTAACTAAACAATTGGCTCAATGATTCGGCATCCTACTACCCCTAACAAACAGATCTCGTGCCCCTTTAGGGGTACCCCTGCGCTAGCTGAACGTTGTTCATAAACCCGGCAAAGAAAATATCAACAAACTAATGCTCGGGCTGGTGAGTGGCCATAGCCTATCATATAAATCTTCATTTTGTCAGAAAATTTTGTAAACCCCAGAGTGTGAAAGGTTTGTTCAAACTGACCAGAGAAATTGCCCCATTTTATAAAAAAAAAACAGTCAACTGCGTCATATAAGACTAGTGGTAACGGGTAAATACTTAAACGATCAAATTAAAATTTTAAACAACCAATGAGAAGCACCCTACACATGTTTGCTTTAAATTTCAATACATTTGGAATAGTATGTCTCAAGTAAAGGGCATGTGAACAAAAACTGTATATTTGGGTTAAAAAGGTAAAAAAATGGGTGAATCCAATCAAAAGTCACCAAATACTTTGCATTGCATCAACCATCAAAGATAGGAAACTTCCAGGTGACTTACTTTGTTATATATTACTAAAATTTCACGTTTGGGGGGCCTGTGGTTGAACCGATGGGTGAACTGGGGTAAAAAGTTGTCAGTGCATAACTTTAGTTACTCATCTATCATGTGTGAAAATTTAAAGAAACAACTCCTTCTTGACCAAAACGTGGAAAAAACTCGCGTTAGATAGAGTAAAAGGAATAAAGAACGGAGTAAAAACAATGTGTCCATAGTTATTAGGGTTTTTTAAAATTAGCACGAAGACGATTGTAGAAGTGTTTGCCACCAGATTTTTCCCTCCGCGCAGTGTGTATGTTGCCAGACAAGTACTATTAGCCTATTAATGCAACCAGACAAGTACTATTAGCCTATTAACAAATTCTCATACTTTCTGACATCTGATTTTCGACTTCTTCCATAGGTTGGTAACTACGTAGGACCAGTACAGGCCAGCAATGACACAACGAAATAAACGAGTTTTTTACATGAAACACACAAATATGTAAAGGACATCTTGCAGAGGAACTGTGGTAAATATATACAAATAAATAAAACGTTCATACACTGAAATAGCACACAATCCAAAATCGTAGGCACATAGTTAAGGGTGAAAACTTACAAAACAGAAGCGAAAACTACAACAGTTCAATTGCGTTTTACTTACAAATAAACAAGTGCATTTATGCAAAAGCACGCCCACAATTCAAATCAATAGAGGGAACAGTTACGATTCTGTTCGTCAATGCCAACGTACTTTGCCAGTTGCAGCAGGACGATGTAAAAGTAACACCAGAACAGACCGGACAAATGACACGAAGCAACCTTTGTCAATAGTTAATCACATGTCATATCATGCCATCTTTTAAATAGCAACACAATGACAGAACTTGTCTGAGGTATCAAGCCGATACACGTAACCCGAAGCGTTCGCATTGTAGCATCACAGATACCCTGGCAACGAACAATGACAAAACAAGAGGGTTGTGATGTCATCAGCCATACAACCTAATGACGTGGGGGGCGTTGTTACGTTCAGACGGATCACCAGCAGTTGTACCGCAACGACTGGTTTTGTCTGGTGAATGCGTCACTCTTTCGTCACCCGATGTATATTTGGAACAAAGACCCATTTGAAGATAAAATCTTAGCGTGGGTGTAAGGACAAAGTACCAAAGGTTAAAGGCCGATACACTGGAATCTTTTTTTGTTGGGCCAGCTCGCCTGATATAACCACTGGTATTAGGTTTCACAACAATAACAACATAGTACTAATTGCATTTGTACACCCACCAAACACGTTACTACCTGTTGCCTGTGGTAAGACAAAAAATATTAGCTTTGTAGTTTATCCTTTCAATTTGTGACTAAAATATTTATCGAACAAGTAACAACAGCATGAAAAACGGCAAAATCCAGACATACCACGTAATGATTTTTGGAAAGCCTGCTACCTTTTGCATTGTCATCATTACAGTGACTCAGTGGCATTTTCAAACAATGGTTTTTGTGAAAATATTTGCAGCAATTCTACAAATGTGGGACAGAATGGAAACCACAACACATTATGGGTAGTAATAACTTTAATCTCATAAATGAGTAGCTGTACCCAACTGACTTTTAAAGATTTGTATTACTATAAAATTGGGTGGTCATATAAAAACCTTGTAAAATTGAGATGGAAACCAACAGCAAAACTATGTATCGATTCTACTTTGACATGAGGATGCATTAAAAGAAACAGAAGCATTGGAAGTGTGAACTGTTGTCATCAGCACAGGTACACCAACTGACCCGGGAATCACAAAAGGTTTGTACAAAGTATCAACGGTTGGAGTAGATGATATTGAAACTTTTACATCAGACCTTCCCTTGCTTTTATTCCTAAAAAGAGTGAAATTCTATACTAAGACAAAAACACAGAAAAATTTTGAACACAGTGGTAATAAACATAACTAATGTACATACTTGTGAATTTTAACGTGCTTAGCGAGATGATCAGATCTAGAAAACTTCTTCTTGCAAACTGGACAGGCATATGGCTTGATACCTTCATGTGATCGCTTGTGGCGAGCTAGTTCATCTGATCTGGAGAATTTCCATCCACAACCTTGCCATTTGCAAACAAATGGCTTTTCTCCAGTGTGTCTCCTGTTCATAATAGAATGCCCTTATATAAAAAATATATAAGCTGTGCAAGGCAAAATATTCTGCCAATATAGAACAGATTACATTTAGAATAAAAAATCCAATTCTTGTACTCTTTACTGATTGATGTGTGGAATTGAAAGTAACAAGCCAAAAAAACTGTGCACTTTTAACTTCCATTTTTTAAAATAACTACAGACAATAATGATTTGCTTTTCACTGTCAAGTAACTGCACGAAGATGTAGGCTTTATAGTAAATACAGTGGGGATAGCCATGTTCAACTGAGTATCAGCTGAAAGAAAAAAAATTATTGACATAGTATAGGTGTTAATGTATCTTTAAGTTTTACTAGTTTGTGCACAAATTACCGACATAGAAACTGCCCTAGCAAAAAAGGGAACCTCTTTAATAGTTTTAGAAGCTCTTAACTGAAGAACCTGTGTTAGTTTGTACATAGAATTGCGAAACCCATTTTACCAACTTGCACAGGAAAAATACCCTACTATATCAAAACTGTAACCAACCTGATATGTGCTTTGAGGTGGGAGCTTTTGGTGTATTTTTTATCGCATCCATTATAGGTGCAAACATGAATACGAAGTGCATCATCAGATACTTTCATATTTTTTTGGGGGGTGGTAGAATTGCTGGTATTGGTTTGTAAGGCACTAGATCCTGGTGCAATACCTGCTATCATAATGCAGCTTCCTGGCTGTGCAGCTATTATAGGAAGAGGGGCAATTTTTACCAAGCTTTTTTGAGAATTTCCATTGTTAGTTTGAAGTCCACTTGTACTGGTGTTAGTAATTGTTGATATCTGAGCATCCTGACTGGTGCCTTGTGCAGATAACGAGGCCTTCACCTCACAAGTAGAACTTGGCTGCATTTCCACCCTATTTAAAGATGTAGCCATGGTATCTTGTTGTACTTGGGCAATTGTCAGTGGTATCACTTTGTCTTGGATGACAATGTACAGTGGAGTTGTTTTGGCAACAGAACCATTGCTAACCGGAGGGTTTAGTGCAATAAGGTGTGCCATTGTTTCTCCATTGTTATTTGATGACTTCTTATTGCTTTCAGGCCAGTTTTGGCCACTCGTCGCTGTGACCATTTCAAACTTTTTGCTGTATGGTTCCTTCCCAGATTTCAGAGACTTGTCTAAATCATAGGCACACTTGGAACATAGTTTTAATGCAGATTCAGTAAATGTCTGGGAGCATTCATTAACTTTGCAAGCCTCACAGATATCAACTTCAACTTTTTTAATAGTGCCGCTAGACGAAATCAGTGATGATTGCAAATTTTGGTGACTTGTAGTATTTAACAAATGATGCAGTAGTTTTACTTTATTGTCTGGAGAAACTGTATTGCTGCATGTGCGAGTGGAAGCAGTGGTTGGAGTCAAACCACCTGAACAACCCTGTTGAATTTTAACATCCGCAGAAAAGCTGTCTTGGATGTGTGATGTGGTATCGCTTGAATACCTGTTTGTCTCTTTACCAGAACCTTGAGTATGCCCATGCAAAACAAAGTCAATCGTTCCTGATGAGTTTCCAGTATTTACTGTTGTCTCGTTTGTGCTGGAACTTAAATAGCTTTGAAATGATGAGGAACAGTGATGTGTATCTCCCAAAAAGTCAGCGGAACTTGATTCAGTATTTGGCGACACAAAAAAATTCACACTGTTGGAATTTCTCTTATCAGCCAAATCCAACATTGCATCATCCACTTGAGATCTTGTTTTTTCAAACTCTGGACTTCCAAGATTAAATTGTGGTTGCTTGTCACTAAAGTGATATGTTTCTTGATTTTTACGCTTTACTTGATCTAATGTTTTGTCAAAATCATTCAGTGCATTTGCTAAACTACTGTTTCTCGGTATGGAAGACAGGGACTGGTTTAGGGCACCAAAAAATGATTGGTTTGTTGGTGAAACTATGTTTCCAGCTTCTTTACTATGTTCCCCTAATGAAGATATGGCTGTACCCTCTGCCAGTAATTCATCAATTCCGTGCTCGGCTGACTGAAAAGACCAAGGAAAGATGCTTTCTTTTGACATGTGATTGTTATTTATATCAGATACTCCTATCGAAGAAGTCATAACAGAAGTTATAACTGGGACTGGGTGATGCTGAAACGGTGTTCCTGAAAGAACATTCTCAAAGCTTGACCCACTACTGCTTTGAAACGATTGGGTCAAATAGATTGATGGTGATGGTGGAGTCTTTGCTGGTGATGGAGTTGTTGGGACATTCTGTAAAACAGAAAACCCGGACTTTGATGCAGAAGTACGGTAAGATTTTTCATAATGGGAAGATTGCTTGTCGTCAAAATGCTTTGAACTTGCAAAATAAAGAAGGTGATCTTGTTTTTGGGCTATTTGATTGGAAAATGATGAAAAACTTGAACTGCTTGGACTTAATGACTCTTTATTATGAGTGACAGCCTGTTGGTTTATGGGCATGGGTTGATCATTTCCCAACAACATGTCAAGAAGTGCATCCTCATTATCATGAGTTGTTTCCCTTGATACTGGATTGTGCAGACTCCTTTCAGTTGTCTGTTTACCATTTTCAAAACTTTTAGCCATAAATGTTTTTCAATACACACATTTACTAAATCTAAAGTAAATAAGTTTAATGACCATTTTTAACTGTAAAACAAGCCAAATGTTTGTTCTAAAGTTTGTTACCAAACTTGGACTGATGGTGGCAAATGTAAATTTGATACCAAACTCAGATATGGACTGATTAAATCACAGTTGACACAAACAAACTACATATGTTAAATAACAAAATTTAGTCAAAACAACATAAACTTCAAGCAAGTAACATACCAATGTATAACAGTTATACAAAACAAACTTAGTTGTAAAAGTATACGTTTAAACATTCCCACATGTATCCGTATCAATTTAACAAAACATGCCCAACACAACACTATTTTTCAACTATCCGCTGACAACTAATATGGCGGGGGGTGTTAGGTGGGCGTTCCCAAACAGCAAGGCAAGACGCTAGACATTATTTATTTGCATTAGATTCAACACATTAACTAACATTTTATTTTGGAACCTCTTGATTATATCTAAACTATTGACCTGGTAATTTTTTCGACGTTAGCTATGGCACTCTATCGAAAGGCTCGTCAAACCATCCTTGACAAAGCTTTTTATCAACGAAGGTGGAACGAAAATGACCCCTTTCACCGTTACGCGTGACTGATTTACACGTTTGGCATGTGACGTAAAGCAGCCAATCAGATGTTCCATAAATTGGGATGGTCTATCGTACATTGTTTGTCAACAATGTGTCTCGCTTGTTCGAGTGTGAGCGTGGATTAGAATCAACGTGCCTTGTAACTAGTTCAAAGCATATGAAATAATCTAATCCAACCAACATGGTACATATGAACTAAGACTAATCCAACCAATATGGTTTTCTTGATAATGCAAAAAAGGCTTGAGTTCACTAAACAATTTGCACAAACTTTTGTGATACAATTAATAGTAGTATAATTGTTGATTTAACTTTTGCCTTTTCTTTTAAAACCCAGTTACAAATTTTGTAACAATATTAGATCTTTTAGTTTCAATAGTACTGACGATTAGGCAACATAAGCTTTTACTACGGCCAGGTTGCTCTCATTTTAAACCCTGTGATGTAATTGATGTTTCACTTCGAGCTTTGGGTTTGATGGCAAAACAGCGAATTATTAATCCTATTGTGTCGTGTTTGCAATGTTAACGATCATGCACTTCCTTATAAACGACTGTGCGTGTGCAGTTCATTTAGTCTGTATGGGTCTGTTCCTTGGAACTCCTAAAAAATACAACCATTGGCGACGAGGATGGGATGGAGCTGAACGAGGTAAACGCAGAATGGCTCCGTAAATCTCTAGTAAGGAAAGTTATTTGGTGGTGATGCAAAATACAAATGGCGACCCAGGAATGCCGACATCAAGAAAGCTATATAATGCCGATATTAAAAAAGAGACCCCGCCGGGCCCAGCACCAGTGCTGCCACGGTCAAGTTTGCCACTTTCGACCGCACCATGGACATGAAGGAAACTTATATAGGTCAAGATTTTGCACATTTTTAAAACGCATGCCGTGCCTGACGACAGAAAAACCAATGTTTTCTTGACTAATCATGCAAGTACGGTTTACAAGTTGCTAGCTAGTTAGTCAGTGATATTAAGGAGGAAGACCTGTTCGATTAGGTCTATCATATTTTCACAACCAAACAGGAGGACTTTTTGCAAATAAAGTTTATGAACAGCTACCTTTTATGAACAAAAAATAAGGGAAAGAAATACTTCCATTGCCCAAAAAACAACATCCACCTTTAATTTTACGATTGTGTCCATGAATATTTTTCGTTGCCTTAACTTTTTTTCAAAAATGTACGTATGTAGGCCTAAGTTCTATTCAAAACGCTTTGTTGTGCTGGAGCGATTTGGAGTGATTTGTAGCGTAAACGAGATGCATTACAGTAACTAGCAGCATGAATCTGTCAAAATACCAGCACCTGTGACTTCACATCCGTCAAGGAACCTTTGGACGAAGCACTTTGCGCCCGATTTACTCGTTCGTCTACAATGAGACCGAATTGAGGGCTAGTTCAAAATTAAAAGTGCCGTGCTAACATTTGCACGAGCCGTTCAAGTTGCCATGGTGGCTGCATGAAGACGTGCAACGCAACAAGGAGATTTAATAAGGTTTCGGCCGAGACACCACCACCAGTAGAATCCTTCTCAAGCCGTGAAACTCCACAGCACATCGATTCCATAACGCGCAATTGCGAATCTTAAATCCTGTGCTGCGCTTTGCGATGTTAATGATCACTCTCGTTCTCCTATGACTGCGCGTGTTTAGTTGATTCATTCTATGTTACGTGTATCCTAGTTTTTCTACCAATGTTAAAGTGGACATTTTTGCTCATATTTCATGTGTTTAATGTTGTAGTTGTAGTATCAACAATGTTATTGCACACAAAAAACTTGAAAGGTCTGCACTTCCCACACAGCAAAGTCTTTAGTTGTGTTAATACCCTACACATTCCTTTCCAGTGGTTTATGGTTCAGAATCTATGTAAACCACGCTTATAACGTTCCTTATACAACACAAGACAACACACCCAAGAGAACCTGCATCAATGTAATATTTGTGATGGTCAGCCTAATCCATATATTTGGAAATGATACATAATTTTTGAATAAGCACACAGTGCAAATACATTAAAAATTACTTTTGAAAGACTGCACGTTATTAAACAAATAAGGGAATATTTAAAAAAATATTTTCTCAAACTTGCGCAAATTATATTTTATCTGGTCAAAGCTACATATTTTTTTACACCAACGTGTGGTTCAATGACTACAACAAATTGCAGTATAAAATAAATAGAATTACATGTCAAACAATTTTGCATGACATTGTCATGCACTGCACCACACAAAACATGTTGCTTTTACCGAAGAATTCATGAGTAAACATTAAAGAAAAACTGATCATTAAGACAAAACAACATGACGTAAAAGAACAACACACTGTAGTTTGACAAACAAAGGGTTCATGCGACAAGTGTCAACTTTTCCTAACAATAAAACGCAAACTGGTGGTAGGTCCAAAAACTTCACAACCCTAATTCACAGTGTTTATAATTCTTCATGGGTAAAATAGCTGATGCCTGGACCTCACTTCAAATAACATTAATTGTTTGTTCATTAACTCTGCCATATGAGGAAAAGTAAAACCTGGTTGTAGGATCAAACATATATTTCGTGAGCAGGACTGCACATTATAAAAATTTTTTCTGTAAAATCATCTGATTCATACATTATATTACTGTGCCTGTTCGAAATATAACACTACACTCATTTTGGAAACGTATATTGCATTACCCTGGGATAGAAACATGAGCACGGCAGTAAATAGGTCAATCCCAGTGCAAACTAAAGTCTTTTATCACCACAAATGAGTATCCCGGATTTCTCCAATTACTTGGCCAGCAGCATGGAGAGCCTGTAAAAGTTTAGAAAGTGATCATGACAGGTTTTTTCTAATTTAGTACATTTTGCAGGTTGTTGTGCTACATGTGTGAACAGTTTGGAGTTATTTGGTACTTGTTTCTGAATTTGACCACTTGACTGGACTAACAGGGGGGCAACTACAACTTGGGGAAGGGTAAATTCAAATTTTAACCATGCAAACATTCTTTGATGATTTGACCGCTGGAGGGTGCCAGCATGGCAACCACAGGGACTTAAGTCGAACAAATAAAGCTCAATGACTTATTGCACAGTAGTTTGAAATTTGATTCAGTTTAGAAATTGTTTGATAATTAGACCACTAGATGGGACAAGCAGGACATCTTCAAGGATTTTCAGGTCAAACATGTCTTGTGATGCGACAAACTGCCTATTAAAGTTTTCAACAAAAAAAGTATGTTATGCACAAATTAACATTTTTCTGGTAGACTGGGGAAAATGTGTAACTCTAACAACCCTTTCCTGATGAAAATAGCAACTAAATGTAGTGAAGTAAAAAAAGAGTTATCCCTAAAGTGTGCATTACAAAACAATTATAATTTTAAAACATCAGACTTGTGTTCTCAACATTCAGTAGTTGACAGTTATACTAAACTTTGGTCCACCAATCACCTTTTAGTGATGCATCAGTGTAAATTTTTTTTTTTGATCAGGTATAAAAAAATTACGGAAGAAGATTGTTGTACACCAAGACATACTTTAAGCATTTTTGAAGCTTCCTCTCTTCTTTGTGTAACAGAATCAGCTTCCGTGAGTAGTCGGTCTATTTGATCATGTTTGTACAGTTGTCCAACCAACTCACTCTGAAGATGGTTTTTCACGTAGTTTACAAGGAAGTGCATCACAGCCTTTGGAACACTGTAAAGTACATAATTTCATATTTGATTTTTTAAATTGGCACAAATTACAGGCAAAACAAACAAACAACGCTTGTGTATTATTCGTGTATTGGCAAACACTCGTGTATTATTAAACTCGATTTAAAGGGGTTTGGGTACTAAAACATTGCACTCACTTACTTCAACTACAAGCGTGGTTTCACTATATTTACTACAATGTTTACATTGGGTCGCATAGTTCCCCAAGCTTTTTATGGCATGATTGTTTCTGCAGGCAGAAACATTAAGGTCACCACACATACAAAGTTATAGAGTATGCAATTTTTTAGATATTTGCAAAACTGTAGCCAATATTTTTTATTAAATTCTATATAACCTGTTTGATTTGTTGAAAGAGATTATAGCAATATCCAAGAAAATAAATACGCACCATTGGCACAATCTACAAACTTTATAGGACTAAATGGTCCACTTTTGCGGCTTTAGGATTAAACACAGTAATCAACATATCACAATCATATTTTTAAAACTGTATAAATATCATCTTTTTTAGACATTCTTTAAAAATTTGACTTACTTTAGGGGGATAGCAGGGTATCTACAGGGGCTGTAGGGTCAAATAAATAATTTGATATCACAATAGTATGTTTTACAAATTGTCTAAATTTTGTGCAATTCGAAGATAAAGAACAGGTGCGTATTTGGTGTTCCCACACAAAAAGTTAACCTTCAAAAAAATTAATTCACCCTAATGATACACCTACCTGTCTTGAATGCTTTTGCGAACAATAAGAAAATAGGAATTGATCAGACGACGAATTATATCCACATCACGTTTCTCGCGTGCTGAAAGGTTTCTTGGTACAGGCATAGCCTTAAAGAGTTAAAATACAGCTATTCAATCCTGGTTTTAAACACATTTTAATTTCACCAACAATCGCTTACAATATCAAGTAAATTGACCCCTTGTGAATGTCTAGCAGGACTACCATAAGGTGACATTCCTTCCTGAGGTTGCTGATCCCTTAGGGCTGAAGGATTTCCGGCATTCGAATTATTTCTTTGAAAATCTGAATCACCAGAACTGCCCCATTTCATTCCTAACCACCAAATATTACAACAAGCGTTAGCAGCTGAATAGCATCAACTTTAGTGAACAACTGTACCCAAAAAGTTGCCACCAACTCCATTGCTAGATGGAAGTGCAGCATCCAGTGAAGGAACACTTGAAGAAAGTCTTTTGCCAGAATTACTTTCCTGTGGAACACAAAAGTCAATGAAATGGTAAAAATTGGATTTGAGAATCGCATACCAAACCCAAAGTGGTGAATTTAATTCAAAAGAAAACAGTTAAGTATTGAATTGTGTAGATACAAGTTAAAATTTTGTCACTGAACATTTTCCCTGTTAACCCCAAATGAGGGGAATTGCCATGGTGCCGTGAATTTTTTGTATTTTTGGCTATTGTCGGTTTGCTTACTAAAATGCATGTGAAGTATAGCAAAAAGAATTAAACTTACCAGTTTTTTATTACAACATAATTTAGTGATAGAATATTTCACTTTAATATTCAGCTTCCTTGTAATATTTTTTGAAAGCATTGGATGGTATGCAGCTGATTAGCCAAAATATGCTGATTTAACTTTAGTCTCGGAGAAGACTTTTAAAATTATTAAAGGTGGCAGAGTGGCTTTCAGAACTGCAAAAAATGCTAAACCGCATGTATACATATATATATATATCTATATATATGGTGCGGCACTATTTGGATAAATGTTTAACCGTAAATTTATGTTGTTCAGCGGCAAAAGTATAAAAATGTTTCCAATGCAATAAATTATTAGACAACTACAAACACACATAAAACTAGAAGGGTGGCTAACAATATTTAGACATTCCATGTACTATTACCAGATTTAAAAGAAGGATATATTCCCTACATTATTTTACATTGGGTCCCATAGTTACCTGAGCTTTTAATGGCATGATTGTTTCTGCTGGCAGAAACGTATGGGTCCCCACACACGCAAAGTTGTATATTATGCATATTTTTAGACATGTAAGTCTTAAGGGTTAACAAAACAGTCAGTGCACCAAAATGACTATAACTGTCTTAGTTAAATCCAATTTGGACATTGTTTCATAATTTCACTCATTTTGGGGGGCTAGTGGGGCAACTGCTGGTGCTCTAGAGCAAAACACAGCAATTATTGCACCATTATGGCATGGTATACAACCTGTACAAATTTCACATAATTTAGACATTGTTTAGTAATTTAATGCATTTTGTGGTGTTGGTGGGGTTGCTGATGGAACTAAGGGGGGAAACAAAGAAACAAATACACCACAATGGTATGTTATACAAACTATCCAAATTTCGTCTAATTCAGACATTGTTTTATAATTTGACCCATTTTAGAGGGCTAGTGGGATAACCGCTGGGCTATGGAGTCAAACAAATAAATCAATACACTGCAATGACATGTTATACAAACTGTCCAAATTTCAGGTATTTCAGATATTGTTTAGTAATTTAAGCCATTTTAGGGGGCTAGTATGGGTAACTACTGGGGCTGTACGATAAAAAGCAGCATATGATTCACCACAATGGCCCAAAAGAAAATCTAATAAAATGTATGCCAATTGGAGATTGTTAAAAAGGTTAACCACTAAAGGGAGCTATGAATGCCTCATGTCACCTCAGAGACAACTCCGATTTAAACCCCGTGAAAAAAAAAAGAAAAAAAAACTCCGATTTAACCCACGACTCGAAGTTCCATTCAACTTGTGCAAGTGGTTCAAGTTCTATTCAACCTTACCTTATTTTCATTAATATAACCCTATCATCACAGACACTTTTCATTTGTGGTTCTTGCAAGCATGCAAAACATTTGAAAAACGTTTTACTCTTTTGGGGCTAGCAGGGTAACCACTGGGGCTATGGGGTCAAAAGAAACAGATGGCACACCTAAATGATCCTAACATCTCTTAGCAAAATGACATGGACAAGCCGAAGGGCAAAAAAAAAAGTGAAAACGGGACCCATAAAAAGACAANAAACTCGCATTAGACGCATTAGACAGAAAAATTAGACAGAAAAAAACAGAAAAAAAGAAAAAAAAAACAGAGTAAAAACAATGTGTGTCCCCTTCATGGAAGGGGACCCATAATTACATTTGCAAAATCTAACCAAATCAGTCTAACAACATGACAATTACAATCTCTAAGTCAAAAGCATGATTTAAACATTATAGCCACACTAACCAATAGGTTTACATGCAGTTACCATTGGTTGAGCCACAGCAAACCAAACTACAAACTCTAAATGACCTTTTCTAATGTGATTTCATTGATGCTACAATGTGCATCAATCTCTATGATGAACAAATACAAGCGCACATGCTCATAGCAAAATGTATTGACATCACCTTATCCCTAAATCAACGCCTTTTATATGTGAAGTAGTAGTCTGATACCGTCTACTGAGTGTCGCAAAGTTTGGGTCATAAGCTTGTCAATCACTCCCTTCACATTGCATCGATTTTTTAATTAAGCAAACCAGTTAGTGTCTAAACATGGGGTTATAGGGTAACTACTTGGCCAATAAGGCGATGTTTTAACCTTGTTTGGGGCAGAACAGTCAGCGCTTATGCACAGGGGCTGTAAGGTAATTACTACGTCGATCAGACTGAAAATTTTAAACAACCAATTAGAAGCACACATATATATACATTTAAAATTTTAACATATTTGGATTAGTATGGATGAACTTAACCGCATGTAAACAAAAAATGATTACATAAGAATTCAACCGAAATACCCTAAAATATTTTGTATTGTACCAACTATTAATGTAGGAAACTTCTAGATGATTAATTCATAAAATGTTGTTGGTTTTATGTTATGTTGTGGGGACCTATGGGTTAACCAATGGGTCAACTGGGGTCAAAGCTTACAGTACACAACTATCATGTATGCAACTTCAAAGAAATTTGAGTGTTCATGGAATGAAAGGAGACCATAAATATTTGTTCAAAAAAGATGGTGTTTTGTGGGCCAGTGAGTTAACCGATGGGTAAAAAGTTGTCAGTGCACAACTTCAGATACTATGTGTGTAGTTTTAAAAAGTTCGGATGACTCTTTAATGATCTCTTGCTTCCTGATGAAAAGAATATGTGTTTCCCCTTTGCATAAGGGAAACCAAAATTCATAGTTTAAAACTCACAGTTCTGTTGTTTCAATATTTTTTGACGTTCCTTCCACTGTATTACAATATTCTGCAGCAAATGTAGTAATAATTTGAAGAAGTGTAGCACTTTTATCACCAACTGCTTCACCATAAGACATCAGAAGTGTTTGAAATTGAGATGTTAATACATTAACTCGCGACTTTAGGTCTGGTAAGCAATCTCTTATGTGATGCATTAACAATCTGTAAAAAATAATCAAAATAAAGGATTTGTCATGGCAATATTAGCTCTCTGAACCAAAACACTATTTATGACATGCAGGATGTGATGATGAAAGTGACAAACCAAACTAAACAAGCACACATCTTACCTATTGAGTGTTTTGGCAAGATATCGAGTTCCATTTCGATTTGCAATCGATGGATACTTTTTCTGAAGAAATTCCTGTTCATCTTTGATAGCATTTTGTATGTTTTTACTTTTGTTGATATCAAGCTGACTTCTGTTGATAACTCCTGCAAAACATTGATTTTCAAACCACACATTAGTCATGAAGATCTTCAAGCATTTAGGTATGTGATGTTTAAAAGGTGAAAAATGAGTGAATAAAACCAAAAAATACTTTTAAACTTTGTACCAACTATCACAATAGTAAACTTTTAGGTGTCTCACTTTATCAAATATTGTAGTTTTTTAGATTTTTGAGAGCCTATGCATTAATCGATAAGTCAACTGGGGCCAAAAGTTACAGTGCATAACTTAGATACCCATCTATACATGTGTGTTGACTAAAATGACTTTTTCTTCACCAAAATGTGTAAACAATCCTCCAGTAAACATAACAAAAGTGAAAACAACATGTGTCCTCTTAAATAAGGGATCCATAAAAAGTCACATGCACAGAAATTTTCTATTTATGGTGTGCACAAGCACTTTTTTTGGGGGGGTAAAAAAATTAGGACACATCATCCATATCAACCAGCAGTAAGAGTTTCATCTAAATCAATCAGGAAGGAGAACCACAAACGACTTAACCACATCAGTATCCTACCAATTATTCCCAATTTGACTGGTATAGTTCTGCCACACAAAACATCGATGGCATCAGTTCCAGCATCCATCAAATCAAGTTTGGTTACAACAGCCAAAGTTCGTCTTCCGTCAGGGTCAACTCTTCTTGCCATCTAAAAACAACAGAATTACAAATAGTCCCCCTAGGTGTGTTAGCCTATGGACAAAATTTTATACACTTCCAAAACTAAACAAACACAAATCAAAGAATTACATTACAGCAGTACATAAGAAATGTTGTTTAAATAAATTAAACATATGTAACTAGCGAGGTGGCGTTCTCCATATTTTCATTCCATATATACTACCACCTCAAAACGATTTTCTCCACATACACCATTTTCTTTATTACATTGGATATATTTTCAATACCCACATTACATTGGGTCCCTATATCCCTTGGCATTTTACAACATGATTGTTTCTGCTAGCATAAACATTTGGGTCCCCACACACATGCAGTTTCTGAATAGTAGCGATGTTTTTAGAACGTGATCAGTTTAAAAATCAGTTTTACAAATTTAAAAGTAAAGGTTTCATAATTTAACTAAATCACTTTCTACATCATGTCAATTTCAATCTCAATATCAAAAGCACGAATTAAACCCCCCACTAACCAACAGTTTGACCTGCAGTGACCTTTGGCCGAGCCGTAGCAAACTGCAAACTCTAAACAACCTTTTCCAACGCGGAACATTGCGCTTTTTGACCCACCAAATATAAGCTTACATGCTACTGTACAAGAGAGTGCAACTGTAAATGAGAGCAATGTTATTGTAAGGTATCATCTTTTACAGCGATATTAAGCAAACGCATTGTAGTTAACGCTACGCAATCACGTAAAGCAGTGGTGTAGTATCAACAGCTGGGATTCATCTGTCATAAAAATGATAATCTCTTTATACCTGTTGGGAGGTGTTGCGTGTACGAACAAATAAATAAATTGCTGTGCAGCACTGTCTTCTACATTGCAAAACAGCAAACATACGGAGGTCATCACCGCTTAAGTTTAATCACTGAAACGCCCGCCATGCTGCACCAAATAATCGCCTGTTTCTGTGTGCAATAGCAGCCAGTTACCAACCGCTGAGCATTGTGTCGCTTGTGTCGTAAACTCGTGAAAGGGGACCCATAATTATGGCATTAACTGAAGAAAATAAAGTGGGCAAGCAGGTTAACTGCTTGGCCCTGCATTTCCAAATATACTAGGCCCAACTTTCCAAAGACACTACAACTAATGGTGCTTTTTGTCGAAATTATTCATTGTGCGCTTTATAGGGCTTGGCCATGAAAAGAAGGGTATAATCACCAAAAATCAAAGCTCAATATTGAGTGTTATTTGCTATTATCATCAGTAATACTGATCTTGTTCTGCAACAATGTGAAATGGATCAAAACGAATAGATTTATAATTAAATCTTTCAATTCAACTAATAATGTGCATAAACTTCATATTTTACACAAAAAACCACCATATACAAATAAATTATAGTACATATATGAGTGTCCTGATGTTGTTGGCCTGCATGAAAGCTGCAGGGCAGATCCCAGTACCAAATATGTGCAAGCATATAATTTTCATGTAGATTGTTCTTCCATAATATTCATTTAATTTAATAAAAGAGCACTTAAAAACAGAATTACATTCCACTATGGCCCATTCAACAAATTTTGGGTGCTAGCAGATCAACTACTGGGGTTATAGGGTTAAATGCAGAAATCAACATGCTGCAGTGGCATGTTTTATAAATTGTCCAAGTTTCTGGATTGGACATAGTTTATTTTTTTAACACATACTCATGCCCACCGAAACATAAAAAGTATCATACAAGGGGATCTCCCTTCTTGTCAAAATCACATTGGGAACCAATAAATAGTTTTAACTTATCAGCATTTTAATAGGCATATGGATGCAGATTCTCAGAATATGATATTCTACTTAAACATCCCTTATGACTGTTTATGTTAAAGTGTTATGAATGACCATGGCGAAAAAAGTGGGCTAAGGAAACCTTCCTAGGAACTCAGTTTTACTCTCAGAAAATATTTTTGGCTGCTTCTGTAACAAGTGGACACAAAGTTTCAAAATAAATACTGAAGAACAATGTAACAGTGTCAGCTTAAAATAGTTAGTTTAAATTGCTGATCCCATGAAACATGATGTCTCTATTAGGCTGACTTGGGACGTGCAGGTTAATATACAACAAGGGGACTCATAAAAAGCAGTTTGTAAAAGGGGATCCATGAAAGTGAGTGAGTTTTTTTCAAACACCTACGGATAACCTGGTTTATAATGGAATTTAGTCTCATTATTGGTCCAACAACCTGAATAATAGGGATGTTCAAAGTAGAATAGCTGTCTATTCTAGAATAGTTGTTTCGAATCTAGAATATCGAATCCAAGTCTTATATTAATTTTGGCAGAATGACACACAACATTGCATGTAACAAAACAGCAATAAAGGACTGTTTATTTAACTTTTAAAAGGTACAGCATGCTTTATAACATCTCCTGTAATCAAGGGCGATTTTCCTTTAAACTTGTAAACAATGTCAGACATGCAGTCCTTAGAAGCTACGTTTGAAGTTTAAAAAAACGTTAGTAAGCAAAAATCCTATGGCAACTACTGTTTTTCGCCCTGACGCCACCACAAATTTACAAATAAAACGAGCTGCACGATCAGTGCATTTGAATTTTTGCTGATCCTGCAGAAAATCATTGCGATCGTCCTGTTATTTAGTTGCGTTTAATAAATTTGGAAGATGGTTTATGTGCAAAATGTGCAAAGTTGTCTGAGAGAAATATGATGGGTTTTAGTTTATTATTCCTGTTACATATAGCAACTTGGGGATTTACCAAAAAAATAGCAGGAAATTTGTGTTGGTTTTCCTAGTATTTGCATTTTTTTAGCCCGGCGAATGACAAAAACCAAAATTTGTCTGTGGCCGAGTGCTCTGGAAAAGTAAAACTATTTTAAGAATTCTCACCTTCAATGCTTCAGATGTTGCAAAGTCGACATTGGCAGGGGTTAGTGCAAGAATGATTGAGTTTGGATTTGAAATGTAATGTAGAATAAGATCCCTTACTTGTTGTTCAATATCATCTGGTTGATCGCCGACTGGAATCTGCCAACACAAATAACATTCAAACTGGAATGCCAACAAAAAATTCTGAACACAGAGCAACTTTTGAAAAACGACATAACTTTGTCAACAAACAGCATTAATCTCATTTAAAGCCAGTTAATAATGGGTTAACTGTCACCAAAGGCACAACACTTTGTTTAGTAACAACCGAACTTATGCTTCAGCACACAAACAGGGCACAGCATGTCCATAACTTGAATTGTTGTGCGAAAAAACAAAAACAGTATGTATGTGTTTGAAGGCCATTGTACTTGTATACAATTCTGGGGAGACAAAGTTTGCAACATGCGCGTAAATTTGACAGACCAATGTAAACTTCTTGTTGTGGGATATGATCAACCAAACCTTAAATACAGGGGAAGGCAGCGCCTCGCCTCATGGCCTTCCTGGAAGTGGGCTTAAGGCCTCGATTTTTTAGAAAATTTTTTTTCGTGGGTGGCGAAATGATCAAATCCAAGCGGTCTGACATGTGATCGAATTGCACAACGTACACCTATCGGTTTATTACATCATTACACTCTCTGTTATCACTAATATTAACAGTGCATATGACGTTTGCACACGACGTGCGCAAAATTGGACTTCCTCCTGCATTGCTAAATGAATGCAATAAAAGTTACTTCGCTTGCCTTGCATGTGTAACATATGGATCCCTGCACATAAACTCTTCTCCAACACGGTTTCAATAATGCACTATGAATTCAACAACAACAACATTGCGCTTATTGACCAACTAACTATACGCTTACATGGTTCTGTACAATAGAGTAGAACTGTAAATGAAACAAAGTTATTGTAATGTATCACCTTTACAACATTATTTAGCAGACACATTTTGGTCTACGCTAAGCATTCGCCTAAACCAGTACGTAATATAAACAGCTGTGCTTCGTCTGTCATAAAACAAGACAATTAAAATAAACTGCCCATCTGGCTGCACCCTATAAACGCTCGTTTATGTGGAAAGTAGCAGACCGTTACCAACTGCTGAGCGTTGCGCCAAATTTTGTGCAAAACAGCCAGCTCCTATTGGGAGGCTGCAAGGGTAAATACTTGACCGATCAGGCTAAAATTTAAACATTCCATAGAAAGCACCCTACATATCTACATCTTGAACTTCAATACATTTGGATTAGTATGTCTCAAGTAAAGGGCATGTAAATGGAAAACTAAATATTTGGGGTTAAAAAGTTAAAAAAAATTGGTAAATCCAAACTATAGTCACAAAATACTTTAAAACACTTTGAATTGTATTAATAATCAAAATAGCAAACATCTAGGGAAACCTCTAGAACAATCTCGCATGAGACAGAAAAAAATGAACAATGAGTAAAAACAATATGTGTCCCCTTCGTGGAAGGGAGCCCATAATAAACCAATGACATGTTATGCAAACTGTCCAAATTTTATTCAATTCATACATTGTACAGAAATTTAACCTATTTTGATTGAGGGTTGACCGGGGTGACATTTTTCCCTCACAAAAACCATGTATGTATTGTCATCCCTGGTTTTCGTTTAGAAATTCAACGAAGGCAGCGGAGTGCAGTTAGGTGACAGTGATATCTGTTATTGCACCTATAGCCGAATGGAGACTGAACAAACATTCAAACAAATGGCACAAAATATGTTTAATGCACAGGGCATTTTCATCATTTTTCCAACTGGTGTGAAGCTAAGCATTCACTCAGGACATTATGCAATTCAAAACATATTTGTGAACCACAATGTTAGAAGCATGGTTAAATCACCTAGAGTTGCTGTAAGATTTTAAATGTTGCTACACTTTACACAACAAACCACCACAAGAAGAAACAAATTTGGAGTAAAATAATAAGCCCTTCTTTCATGTTTGTAGCATTTAAAGTTTAAATTAGTGCATGTTATGTACTTGAATCTCCTTGCAACTCCCCAGTCTGACTAACTAAAAACTGAAACAATATATTTACAATACATTTATTCAGTACCGTAAACCAAAATGCACAGGTTTAAACTTAGATCGTGAGGGGTGTACATTATGTCAGCTCAGTTCTCGACAGTGACATTCCCGCATTAAACAAACTCCATTATACAAACAAACTTATTCACAGGAAAAAAAGAACGAGAATAGCTGCATGTAACAAGTTTTCGCACAAGCATCTTATTACAGACATGTTCTATTTCTAAAATCTGGAAAGGTCACCCCTAATATTTTCCAAAATGTGCAAAATTAACGCCTATGACTGGGGCTATATTGTAAAATATGGAAACAGATGGTACAACCCCACCACCATATCTACCAGCTGTGAAAGTTTCATCCAAATTTTCTTGCCAAAAGTGTGTGGACAAGCTGCAGGGTGGAAAAAAGAAAAAAAAATGAGTAAAAACAATGTGTCCCCTTCAGAAAAGGATCCATAAAACTATACTAAACAAAATAGCCAGTGCATAGTCACCACAAACCTTATTGCATCATAAATTTTAATGTTAAATGTTGAGACCTTCTGTGACAAAACGCAACAAGGTTTAATTAAGTGCTTTGCCTATCTAAATGTTGCCTATCTTGTCATTTAATCTGCGGCAGTTTTTATCAATAGAAATGATTGAAATGTACCTTTATAATTCCAGGTAGGTCTACCAGAGTCAAGTTTAGAACCTTTGGACTAAATATCTTGAGACGGATAGGATCAGTACAAATTCCCTTGTTGGTCCCTCCCAATCTATCAGTTTCTTGCTGAATTTCATGTTTGATTTCTTGAAAGTCCCGAAATATCTTCTCTTTTGTATGTAGAAACTTTCCATACTCTCTACCTCTGTGTTCTTGTACATCCAGTGATTGATGGAAATCGTCTACAATATACACAGTTTTTAGCTATAAACTTGAGTGGTGGTTTCTTCACATTGCCATTGCCTTGGCATTTCACAACAAAATTGTTTCTGCAGGCATAACATTAAGACACACACAAGCAATTTAGCTTGGACCCCGGTATCTGCTATTTACAATAACTGTTTGTGAAAACTGAAAACCAGGATTTTTTTGGCCGACCGTGATAAGCCTGTTGTCATGCAGGCATCCCTTTGTAACAGAACGCCTGTACCAAGGTCCATGACAACGCTATAAGTTTAGTCCTAGGGTCATGTTGTTGCCTATTTGTTTGCTGAAGCAAAGTTTAATGGTTGTAAAGTATTGCATCTTTAGCACAAGTTAACTCATTACTAACAGGCTTTAACTGAGATTGAAGCTGTTTGTAAACGACTAATATTGACAAGAGGCATTTGTTTTTTTTTAAGCGATTATTTTTCAATATTCTTTGATACATCATGCTTGTTACAGAAGGTCAGTTCAATATTATCCATCTAGCATTATATTGTGTTTCAAACACCATAGCAAACAGTCAACCGGTTCTCATATCACACCTTGGGCAAAGCATTGCAACTGACGACTTTACGTTTTTCTACTTAATAAGTTCTGCCTCCCCATTGATTTTCACAATTGAGCACCTATGCAAAGACACCCCCCTCATTTTTTCTAAATCTGCTCCTGCTCCTAATATAATCCACTGCTAGCTTAGTTCTTTTTCCATTGTCGTTTTTAAAAAGGTTGGGACAACTGTTCTGGGTGACTTACTTCATTAAAAATTTCTGTTTTTATTTTTTTTTTTATACTTTGGGGGCCTGTGGGTTAACTGATGGGTGAACTGGGGTCAAAACATCAGATATCCCACCAATCATGTTTGCAAATTGAACGACTTTTTTGACTCGGTTGCAGACAGAAAAAATAGAGGAAAAACAATATGTGACCCATAATTACACAAACTCACAGTGACAAAACAAAAATAGTTTTGTATACAGGTGTATGTTACCATCAACAGTTCCATTTTGTTGTGGAGTATTTAATCCAGCCTCTTCATCCACATGAACTAGTTGCAACACAAGTGGTCTGCGGGTGACAATTCCAGTACCTCGTGGTAAAAAATCTCTTCCCACAAGATTCTCTAAAACTGAGCTTTTTCCACTGCTCTGTAAATAAAAATGCTGTTAGACAACATTCTTGTCAAAAACATGTTGACAAGGAAAATTTAGAAAGCTGTGGTACCTGCACTCCCACTACTGCTATCTGAGGTAGTTGTATTGTGTCTGTACCAATGATGTTAAATATATCTTGAAGCTTGTTGATAACAGGAATAAGGGCATCCATAATGAACAAACTTATTTAAGCCTTTGCAAAAGCGTTTTCTGCAACCTGTCAAAAAAATTTAAAGGGGTTTGGTTAATGAAACAGTGGACCTACAAAAATAACAAACATGCAGAATGCAGAAAAACCAAAATATTCATACAAAGCACAAATCACATTAAGCTTTCATTTCCCATTGATAAAATATTAAATATTTTTTAAATTGGAGGTACAACTGTTTCTAATATGTTTCCTGGCAAAATGCTTTGATTATTATTTTTTGTTCGTGTCATAATCCAGATTTTTCACTTTTTAATGGCAAATTCATAAACCAAACCATATTGCATTTACATTTTTATTCATAACAACTGCTTATTGTTAGATATTTGCTTAACTGTTTTGTACTCCACAGTCTACAACATTGTTCCATAATAATTACTTGACTGACCAACTGCCATTTTTTATCCGCTAATGATGTAAAAGCCAATTTTCCAATTAACCACTATCTAGATGACAACAGCTTTTAGTTAAACAGGATCTTCGCCTAATCCAGATGAATTTCAGTTCAGTCAAATCTGCATTAACCAAGGTTTACTGTATATTCAATCTATTATTTTACATTTGATCCCATGTTTACTTAACCTTTTTGTGGCATGATTGTTTCTGCAGGTGGAAACGCATGGGTCCCCACACATGCAATGTTTTACATCAGGGTGTGCCAACCTTTTGAAACCAAAGGAACCAGTTACAAATTATGTCAAAATCCTAATGGTTTTGTGTGCCACGCTGATTATGTCAGAGCTTTGTGTTTCTGTATTAAATCTGTAAAATCTAGTTTGTACATATACTTTCGGTAGCTCATTGCTACAGTTGCACTGCATTTAATGTGGCAACATATGATTTTTTACAATGGCAGCCAGCCAGCCAGCCAGCTGCCAATATTAGCAAGTATACTATTGTGACCTATTTTGCACATGGTAGTTGTTAATGAAACTTGAAAAGACATCACTTTTTTGAGAAAACAGAAATACAAAGAAAAAAGACCACATTGAGGACATTAATATGGAATTGAAACTAAGACTGTCTAGAAACTGCAAGATCCTAATTTTTTTTAAAACCTTGCATTAAATTTTTTACAAATTTTACATTTCGGTTTTAGAATGTAGGTTTACGCAAAACGATAGTTTCCAAAGATTTTGTGTGATGCTAACTGCTGATATTTTAATTGTTGGAAGCTTCAGGTGAAACACTGGTTGTGGTGCACTAATATGAGTCGTTTTGCCTACTATCATTGTGTGTACAATCCTACAGTAACGCTATTTACCATTTGCCTTCAGTCTAAATGTTAAATCAGGGTTAGGGTTAGCATCCCCAAATTCCGCGAGAGAAAAATCAAGTTCAAGTTTTACCTTGTACCTAATAACATAACAAACCATTCAATCGCCAATCGCCGATTCAACCACAAGCCGGGTGACTTCGAAAATTACAGGTCCGCTTGGAACTTCAGTACACTGCGCTTGGACTTCGCTAGGTACTAACACATTTAAAAGCAATAAAATTGGCCAAACCAATAAATACTACAGATAAAGAAGCAAAACAAAAGAATATTTCACGACTCGTATATATTCTACAGAAAAGGACCAAAACAGTATTAGCGTTTAATAAAGCGTAAATAATTACCAAAACACAAAAACAAAAAGGGGGCGTGTGCGTGAGCCGCAAGAGTCGCTTGAACGTTTTGAAAATATGGCATTGAAGTATACTAACAAGCTATTCAAAAACGAATAAAAAACCCACAATACCATTAAATATCCAGTCAGTTGTGCTGCTGATTTTTGTGCGGGCGCAACTGCTTTTCATTTGCTGTCGCATTAAAATGTTTTTAGCACTTTTAAATAAATTTGCAACAGTTGAGTAATCGCAAGCAGTTTTTACCGCTGTCTCTACCCAAAGATAACTCATTATTTGTAACATTAAAAAAATAGGTATTGTGACGTCAAAACTGTCCTTCGATCGACATGACGTCATCTACACAAAATTTACTCACAAAAATCCCCCCCAATAATTACAATAGATTTGCGCAACTGACGTTTAGTTACTTTTCAAGCGGAAAAAATGGTACATGTTTTCAGAGCGTGTAGTGGGATCTGTTGGTGGTTTGGCTGTTCTCAGAAAAAAAGTAATATAAAGTGGTCCTTGGGCTAAAAAATCTTAAGCAACGCTGCACTGTAATAACGCCTTCTTTAAAAAATGTTGTTTTTAACCGTTTTGTTGCACCAATCGAAACGCTCCAGCCAATATTTAAATATTCTTATCGCGGATTCAATACTCCAAAAGGGCAACCACCTTGATGTACATTTTGTAGTTAGTTTATTTGTTGTAGGTGGCTTTTTACCATTGCATGCACTTTACGTTTTAGTGCGCCTGAAGCACACGATCCTTTCTCGTAACCAGCATGTTATTGTGGTTGCGGCTATAAAGCGGCTGCTCCGCAGCCTATTGTTTGCAAGTGCCTCACAACTGTGCAAAATCACCCTCAAACATTCCTTTGCAATATCCTTTGCAGTACGCTATATTATTCTATTTGCATGTTATATGTGAGTTATTGTAAAAAATTTGCCTTGTACCTCTCCTTCCGGTGCTTGAAACTATCCGACAGGGTTTTATCGCTACTTTTTCCTTGGCGAACCCCAACCTTTTCACCTAACACAGAAGGTTAATCTTAGGAGCCTTCTGACTGGTTCCATCAACATCCCCCCTCAGATGTGAGTCCCGGTCACATAACGCCTTCAAAAGTGTAGCTGTAGCGCGTTTAACCTTGATCCACCAATTGCTTTCTTTACAGGTTTGTGCTATACCTTTTTCGCCATTTGTGCCTCTTGCTTCTCCAGCCAGGTGCAGACTTCCAACTTCTCTATAGCCATCTAGTTATTCGCCTACCCTTGTCTTGAAGGTGCGGGCGTGTCTTTTATCACTGTGTCGTATATTTGTTTTTATCTTGGCGTAGCCTATTTTCAACTGTGAGGTTTTTGCAGCGCCGTTCCCTGCTTCTGTGCCGGTGGTGTAACGTTTTATTTTACTAATAACGTTTTTGTGCACAGAAGCGAAACTTGATAGCCTACAATAAAAGTTCGAACCGTACCTCTATCTCCCTCTTGTTTTCGATGATTTTTTTATCGCGCATTGTTTTTGATTTTGAGTGTGTTCTTCCTTCCGGCGCTTAAAACTATCCGGCAGGGCTTCTTTCGGTGGTTTGTTTACCTGTCGAACCCCACCCTTTTTCCTTATATAGCACGGGTGGTTAGCTTCTAAGGCGCCCTCGACTGGTCCCACCAGCGTCACCTCCCAGTCGTGTTTTCTGCTACCGCGCCAAACTCTTCCTCTTGTGAGGCTTGGTACATAACGCCTTATAATTACGGTGTAGCTGCAGCGCGGGGGGGGGGGGGGGGGGGGGTGTGCCCTTAACATTTTTGCGCCTCATAACGTTTTAACGTTGCAGCTCTTTCCGACCAGGTGATTTATTTGGTGCTATTGTGTCGCGATGTTTACTTTCACCAAGCGAAATAAACTCAACTCAACAATACAACACATTTCTGTGAACCCATACCTAGACACTAATCCCAAAAGCGCAGTCGTTCAGACTTTTGAATCTTTGCGACATCAGTATAGGCCCCGTGTCCTATCATATCAAAAACATTTTTGTAAACGAAAGGTTCAACCCTAATCCTTGTTTGTTGCCAATGAAACAGTTTTTTTATATCTTTACTACAACGCTATTTTGGAAAAGCTGAAAGTAAAAAAGATGTTCAACAAAAAGTCCCGATCCCAGGCCTTACTTATTATTTAGCTTCTTTTAGCATAGGATTTCATAACGACAATGATGGACATTTTCAAAAAACGTTTATTACAAAGAGAAACATAAAAAAACATTTCACAATTCGGCGGTCACACATACATTGATAATTTGTACATAATAATAAACAAAAATAATCATAGCTGAAGGCCGACATCCGGCTGTGCGTGTTGTGTCTTTCATGTTTTAAACCTAATATGACACTAAATCCACTGGTATTAAGTAGTAGTTTCAGCAACATGTTTTAGCCATGGAGTTTGCGAGAAATCTGTAAAATAACAAACATGAAAACGCAGAGGCTGGTTTGTTTTCTAGCAATGAAATAGTTTTCAGAGATATGATGAAAAAGCCGTTGGCACAATTAACGCGGTGCGGCCAGTTTTTAGTAACTAATTCGCGTGTTACCGCCGACCCACACATTTTGACATGTAAAGCTCAATCGGTTGAGGAAAAAGTTATGGGAGAAACGGGAGCAATGCGCACAAGTTTACGAATTGAATGCAATAGACGCGTGTTCGCAAAACAAAAATGTACGACAAAGAGCAAAAAGACGTTGATCTTTTGTGGCAAAAGAACATGTTTCTGGGGTTATGGGCCAAATCAACTTCCACCATGCAAGCTGCCTTCTAACTGTCACATTGGTTAAGCGTAAAGTAAGCATACGGGCGTCACCAATTAGCAGACATTCGAAACCGTTGTTAGTATAGTTCCTCCAAACACAGTGTAGTAGCATTATATGCGCAAATGTTACAGCCAAGTGCAAGGGAGTCCGAGATGCTATGACTTTGGTGTTTAACTTAAGCATCCCCGCACACCGTCAAGTGCCGCATCACAATTTTGCGCCGCCGACCTTAAAATCCACAAAACCAAGCAAGTAAAAATTTGCAAATCATTGAGGTGCATGCCACTATAACCTGGAAACCAAACAAACAGGGTTAAGACGGGTTAAATAAAAGCGTCTGATCTGCACAGCGAATTGAAGTAATAGGCCGATTTGCCGCGTTCAATAAAACTAATAAAACTCATTTGAACAACAAATGTTGGTTACATTAAGAGCTCAAAAGATCAGACAACGCAGTAAAACTCTATTAAATAACGTCAATCTGATGCAAAATACAATTAAAAGTCATGTGATAAAGTGAGATGTGCGAAACCGTCAGTGTCGGCGATTTTGAAATGTTTTAGACGCTCAAGGTAAAAAAAGTATTTCCACGGGCAGTGCCCTACGCATTTTTACATCTTGAATGTTATACAACAACAATCTAGTAAGAGCTTTAATAATTAGCTTGATAGATGGTTTTCCACCGGATGTTGTTGGTCAACCGAAACCTCGACATCGCGATTGCTCGACAGTGGTTTCGATTCCGAACACTCAGAAACGGTTCGGGAAACACCGCTGTTTCTTCTACAACTTGCTTCGTACGTGGTGGAGTCGAGTTCGCTGTGCTTCTCATCCTCCAACTCGGCGAGCCGCATGATTCCGCGATCTTGAAGCTTTTTCCAGTAGTTGTAGTTGTCATTGAGATTCGTCATCACGTCATCGATGCCACAAAACTCTGTTAAATTGTTGCACGGATTGAAAAAAAACATCCAGCCAAAAAAACGCAGGCACTTGCTACTCACCATGCCACGCATCACACATATCGGTGAGAAAATAATCAATGAAGGTCAACTGTGATTTTGGCATGCTGCAAGTGTTTCTGTCAAAGTGGGGCATCACTACTGGCAATCCCAGTCGCTTCTCTTCATCGGTCTGCAACGAAACTGTTTTATCCGAGGTGTCATTGAAAAATAAAATTGCAACATTCTTCCAAACCAATCAGGGGTAAGCGGTAGCACGGCGATACCTGTGCGAAATATTCCTCGGATATTCTTCGCGCCCATTCAACACACAATGGAGTTTTTCGCGCCGGGTTGATGACGTCAGCAACTTTGATCATTACTCTTTTAATCAAGGTTCTCAGCTCGTGTGTAACCGCTGTGTTTTGTCCAGCCGATGATCGGTTGCTAACCACGCCATCCTGCGTGGCAAAAGCAAAAGCTGAACGTTTAATATTTGCACAGCAATTTTCATGTCAAATTCAGACAAAGATAAAAGTTCACAATTTTTCCATGTAATGGATTACCACAAACTGCAAGAATCGGGACAGATATCAGTTTTCATCTTACGACGTAACAATTAAAAGGAATTTGCAACTTAACAGTTAACGTTTAGTTTTTGTGTGCTTTTCCACACAGCCGAGTTTCTCACATGGTCAAGGGGGAAAGTTGTACTGTTGTTGTTTTTTGTGACGATGCTAATGAACTTGTTGACGTGTTCAAAGTGTTTCGATAGTTCGGTGGCCAACACCATGTCGACGATGGACTGTCTGATTCCCATAAAACTGTCTCTGAAAAACGACAATGCAACCAGGTAGCTAGCTTCAAAAATACGGGAACTCATTTGACTTGGCAGACAGGAAGACGTCAATCAACGATAAACTATCTGTACCACTTTAGTAAGTCAAACACTAGGCAATTATCTGACGACAGCAACTGGGTTTCCTTTACAAAATGGAGAGGTCGTTTGGGCGACCCACATTGAAAAGCAAACCTCGCCGGGTTCAGTCAAATATTTACCTTGTCATATTTTTGAAAATGTTACACTTTTCGTTGTTCACAGTGAATTTAAAGGCGAACGCAGCGTGGTGGCTCTCCAGAACTGCACTGCAATCAAAGTTGGGTTAAGTTTTATCATGCTATATCATCTACGAAAAAGTATCGTGTTGCCTTACGTGTCGTTGTAAAGTAATGCAAGAGGGTTGTTAGAGTTGATAAGAAATGCATTGGTTCGTCCTGGATGGTCAACGTCATGGATTATAGCAGCGAGCAAGGCTGCAATTTCGTCCGAAGGATCCATCCAATTCTAAAATACAAGGTCAAATCGCAAAAATTCGTTGTGAAGCAGTCGACACACTGGCTGCGTAACAATGCAATCGATGCCAAATGCCCTTCCCAAACCTTTAGTCGCTCTTTCTTTAGAAAAAAAGCGGTAGCGTGCAAAACATCGGCAGCATGTGTAGAATTGTGGTAGGTGTTGGACGAGTGATATTTGGATTCAATGGCGACTAGCCACGAGTGCAAAGTGGTCTGGCTGCAGCTGAGAACCTCGCACGCATTAAACTGGTTGAGTGTGTGCATGCCAAGGTGAACCAAAGGCCTGAGCAATAACAAAATGTGTTTGTTAATAACGCCATGCCCCAAATTCAAAACAATAATATAATGGCATGGTGAACCGTCAGTAAAGACTGGTAGGCACGTAATTGGGCCACGCACTTTTTCAGTGTCACCCGTTCCAACGCCAGTATGTCGTAATCCCACGAATCAATATTCTCAAGATAAACAGCGATCTTGGGATCAACGGCAGTGACACTAGTAGTGTTGGAAGGCGGGGTTTTGCTTGCTGATCCGATGCTGGGTGGGGCTGAAATCCAACAACCTGTCAGTTTTAGGCACGTGGTGCAAAATCAATCACGGGACAATTACGATTACTCACTTCGTCCTAGAAGATTTTCACCTCCAGATGAACGTCGGTGGCCAAACCCAGTGCCCTTAGCGCAAGGTATAAAATATTAAAAAGCACAAACAAATTATTCTGGGACAAAGTGAAGACAAAAGGACAGAACAAACAGCGCTTGCGCACTAGCATTTCATCCCATAAAAGATTCATGGAGAATAAGCACAAAATCTCACCCTCGGGGGGGAAAAGAAACGACAAACTAAGGGGTAAGCAAAACTCGAAACATATAAATTGAGAGAGCCCGTTTGCAAGGCAACTGTCATACACTAGGTGAAGTTAAAAGGGCCTAATTCGATTAGTAAAGATTGAACGGGCAACCGATTTTTCGCAATAAAAAACTCTTGCAATTCTAAGTTTGCATACGTGACGAAACAAAGCGTGAATTGACGACCACTTACAGTAACTAAACCTTCAACAAAATCAGTTAGCATTGGGTCGCGAGTTCGGTTTTGAAGATCGGCAGGTGAGTAAAGCTCCGAGTTGCGAAGAATTTCGAGGATTTGATCGAGAACTTCAGTCACTGACGAGTGGCTACTCTCTTTCACCACGTTGATGAGATTGATAATCTGTCGCAGTTTGCGTGTCAAATTTTAAAATCACTTGACACTGCACTACAAAAATTAATCAGCAAAATAAACCTGCGTGATTGGTGCCTCAATGGCCATTGAGTGGATTTTCGCGAGTGAGTTGGTCCGCTTATGTGCTGCTTCGCCTGTGTAAAGTTAAACCAGACGCCAACCGTTATATTTTTCACATTATATTGTCACACTTCTATTCACCTTCATACGATGAGGAAGCGGAAAGTCTTCTACTTTGCAACTGTTCGGCAGCACCTGATGCTCTTCGATGCCATTCATATGAATTTTTCCTTTTAACCCCAGCAAACTGGGTCAAATCCTAAATAAAAAATTATCATGTTTCAATATTTGAAAATAGAAGCAACACAGAGTCAATAGAGTCTGCACAATGAACCTGAATTGTTGAAGTGTGGGATGGTATTCTGCTGACCACGACATACTGGGTAGGAAACCTAAACACATTACAGCAACAAAATTTAAACCTACAGCAACAAAATTTAAACCTAGCAACAATAATAGTGAAAACCAGTTTTCCTTCTCACCCGTTGTGTACTGGAAGAGGAACAATAATGACATAAAGTTGAATCTCCTCCCCAGTTTTGCTTTTTGTGTAAAGAAATCCTTCCCATTCCTGCAAATGCAATATATAGGCAGGTAAACCTTTATTGCTAGTATTAATTGGAAGATTTTCCAGTTCCTGAAGTCAGTAACAAACAAAAAACTTTTACAACGAGAAGACATTTACAAAATAAATTATACATTTGTTAAAGCTTCAAGTTGTCACCTTGCCATTTTGTACTTCTTCAACTATTCTTTCCCATGTGTCCTCTTCATTTTTTTCATTCTCAATGTATTCTGATAATTTGCTTCCCAAAACCTGCTTCGCTACAAAGCCAGTCATCCGCTCATACATTCGGTTGACATACTGCAGAAAAATAGAATTCTGATATGTCCAGCAGTAATTGTCAATGGATTTTTTTTCCATTTTCAGAAATATTTCTCCCTAGTAATTGAAGCATAAGTAAACAAATCAAATGCTGCAATCAGAAACAATAACAACCCCAAAGATCATTTATAGTCTGCAGTCCCCATGTTTTTGCATCACCAAAACTGTCACACATCATGTTCACTAATTTCAATAACCTGAATTTGATGGTTCTCATCAGTGATTTGTATAGAATCTCTTGATCTTTCTAATGCAGTGAAAATGGCCTGGCAGGACCTACACAAACCAAAAGCCATATAATTTTATGATCAATGCAAACTATTAAGATCCTGTTAAAAGCCTATTGAGGAACCTAAATATCACTTTTTCAATTTTCACTTTGCACAATAAGATCTTGTTTTGATATTTTATCCATTAAGTATGTTTCTTCCCCACTTATTCTCATTTAAAGGGTGTTCAAAATCTGTGAAGTTTACATCTTCAAGATAAAGACATTTTGTTATTCAAACAAGCTAAAACATGAATATCATCAAATTGTTCTCACCTAAATTTGATTTGATGACTCAGGTGGCCAGCTTCAAGTTCAAGAATTTCATCTTCTAACTCATCCAATTTTGTAGTTTCATTAATAATCTATGCACCAACGCTAACAAGTTGTTTTAAAATAAAAATACAGTTAACTTCTGAGAATATAACTTACCCGACTGAAACCACATTTAAGTGATTCTCGAATGGGCGAAACAGACTCGATTTGATTTCTGCAGTAAAATCAATATTACTTGTATTCAATGTTGTTTAGTCATTGTTCGAAAGTTTATTACTTATTTAGCAACTCATGCAAACAAAGGTGTACAAGTGCATGCCAAGCAACACCTCCTTGATCAAATTCTTTTCATGTAAATGTTTGCAAACATGGATAATAACATACAGATTTTAATCTCTGCCAACAAAATAAATAGTTGCCGAAAGTTAGTAGGTCTTACATTATCTAACAAATATTGTAACAAAATTTTTTGTTTGGTAGATGCAAGCAAATTAAAAAAAAGGATTGGCATTCTTGCCACTACACTATCGCACCCTATACATTATTTTCCACATACATTAATTCTTATTATTACAATGGATATATATTAGAAAACCTGCATTACATTGGGTCTTTACCTTTATAGGCATTTTATAGCATAACTGTTTTTGCAAGCATAATTTTATGGGTCCCTAGATAGGCACTTAGTGCATAGTGGCCAAGTAGCACAGCTCAACCGCATAAGTGTAGTTTGATCACTGCAGTTAACAGTAACACATGCAATTTCTAAATGATGCTAATATGGCATGGTCAGGTTTAGATTCGGAATGAAAACTCTGAACAAAAAAGAACACATCTGTCAAATCCAACCAAATCACTTTTAACTTCAGACCATTGAGAGTCAAGAGTTATTGTTACAGACCAGCTTGTGCAGTGTGATGCAACAAACCTATTTTAGTTATATACTGCAATGCAAACAATCCTTGATTTTCACAATGATCCACTTAGATCCACTTAGCTGACCACCTGGACATTGTTTAATATTTTGACCTATTTTAAGCGTGGTAACTGCTGGGGCTACAGGGTCAAACAAATTAAACAACAATCAGATCTGAATCACCCTGTAAAAGTTTCACCCAAATCTACCAAACATTTCAAGCCAAAAGTGCATGGATAAACCCACAGGAGATCAAAAAGAAAAAAATACAGAACTGAAACAATATAGGTGACTTTACAACACAAAAAGCAGTTGACAGCCTAAGGTTTAGGTAACATGCATACAACTGTGACATATTGTCGTTATGTACTCTAAAACCCATTATTTTGTTTACAGTCTTTTTTTGTAATAGCTCATTTATTGGGCAAATGAGCACTAAGTTTTCTGATAAAAAAGTTTGATTTTAGGTTGATGCCCAAACAAAATATATGAAAAGAAGTAAAAATCAAATGGCGTTGTGCTTTGGTTGCATGCACTGTATACCTTTTGTAAAAATCACAATTTAAAAAGCAAGGAAGCTTCAAAGAAGATGAATGCACATTTCTGTACCTTCTCCTTACGACAGCAACAATAGTTGAAAAATTGCCTAGGTATTTTTCACGTATTGATCTAAAAAGGAAAACATATTTTCAGTACTGGAATGAAAAAATAGTACAGATTAAAACAGTTCATAGCCAAATTTTTGGCTTACTTCTTTACATACCTACAAACAGCATAAGCATCCATAGTCTTGTCTCGACAGTCAATAAAAACAAGGTGATGTTGATGATAACTGAAGCAGTCCACTGCATCTTCAGCTCTGCACTCAACATTATATTGGTATCCATGTCTTGTTAGGATGCTTTCGATAGCCCTTGACTGATCATCTTCTTTAGAAAAAATGACAAGTGCCTGCAAAAGTACATTATGTACATGAGTTACATGACATTTCGTCAATGATCCATTTACTCATTATTAATTCTCAAAAAGTATCTTACACCAACTTTAAACTCCCAAAAAATTTTCGCATTAATACATACAAACATTTTATGTGCAACTGTTAAAATATTAACTGTAGGTCATCAGATTTGTTAGACAACGTTTACAAAAACAGCAAAAAATGTAACATATACCAACAATTACAATAATCTTTTCCTGTTTAGCCATATTAAAGTAAATGCACTTGACTCATTAAATGATGATTTGTAACAGCCAGTGGAATTTTTATTTAGCCAAGAAGACCAATTGTAACCAGAGAATTGATTTTTTTTTCAGTAAAAAACTACACAATAGGTTTTTACAAGTGAAACTAAACATTTATGTGACAAAATTATGTTTGTGTATATTCTATCTTAATTGCACAAAGGCAGAACCTGATTAGTAGTTCCACTGCTTTGAAACAATACAACCAATTCAGAAGTTCAACGCAGGATTAATCCTAAACAATAACCAAATAATGACAAAAATTCATTTTAAACTTACTTTGAGCTGAGGCTTCGTAATTTTCATGGAGCCAATTTGCAAGCCTTTTATCTGAACAAACAAAAATTGTTAGATGGGCAAAAACAGTGTTATCATTACAGATTTGTACAATTTTAAACATTATGTCTCATTTAAAAAACTTGCTTCAAAAACCTAGAAGGGTGGCTTTCAGCACTGCTATTCCACACATACTACTTCCCAGTTTCAAAAGGATATATATCAGAGGTGGGCTTTTTTATTGCAGTGCTCAACCGGGTAAATTGTTCACCACCCCAGGGGTTAAGCTTTTTGCTTATAAAAAACGTTTTTATAAACTTCACACGTAACTGTACCCTGTAGCGACAGCACATCTGACATTGTTTAGATGTTTAAAGGACAATAGCCCTTCATTGCAGGAAATGTTATAGAAAGCACCTTTTAAAAGTTAAGTAAACAGTCCTTTATTGTTGTTTTGTTACATACAATTTTGTGTGTCATTCTTCCAAAAATTAATATAAGACTTGGATTCGATATTCTAGATTCAAAACAAATATTCTAGATTAGCCAGCTATTCTACTTTGAACATCCCTACCCGCATTACATTGGGTTGTTGCGTATGAAATGCAATAAACGTTTCTACAGCAATGAACTGCAACCACCAGCAGTAGTTCTTGTTTTGCTACGCATTCCGCTTTTCAATAAGTGTCAGTGTCTATAATGTGACATTGCTGTTGACAGCAGTTGTATAATGTGACACTGCAGATGACAGGAATTGTTCGGAAATTAGCATCTGCTACTACCAGCACCAGTTGTCCACTTGATGAAAAAAATTTGATATTATAAGATTACATCACTCCAATATAGCTACACCAGCGGTAATCGGAAGAGACAGAGATAGCTTTGATTGTTGCGTGGTTAATGAGTGGTTGTTGTGTTATCAATCAATGCACAAGTTAACATAAAAAACGTATTTTCAAACTATCAATTTTATAAGCATCTACTTACGGAACACAGATGCCGAAAAAAAAATTAGTGAAGCAAGTGATAAAAATGTTTTGCGAAAAGAAGGAAAGAAAGCTTAATTTGATTTTGTAAAATGTGATTTTTTTGCCTAATAAACCATTCTGTTTAACCATTGCTATGTGAACAATACACAGTGGACAGGTCAGGTGAAAGGAAAAAGCATAACATAACCTTAAGACAATGGCATCCTGCTGAAGCGTGATGACAAAAACTATTTACGGTAGTGTTTTTTGACAAATAATTATATGTGGTAACTTGTCAAAGTTGGGGGAATTATTCCCCAAAAACCCACCCTGTGGATACGCCACTGAATGTACGTGATCAAATAAAGTTGCTGTAATACACAGTCTTCTACAGAATGTTGGTTGGGATTGACTAGTTTATGATCCAAGTGGCAGAGTGGTCGGTATGGACAATACTGCTGCGCAATTACAGCCTAATTTTAGCCAGCAAAATTCCTGCAAAGCCAGCAAATTTCCTGGCAGCCCCAAATAGACACGTGTTTATGTGTGAAGTAACAGTATGATACCAACCTCTGTGCAGCTTGGGTTGTAAACCCCAATCCTCCCTTTGCCCAATGCTGTTTTGCATTTGGGGTAGAAAAATCTGTCTACACACATATTTGGGTCTGGAAAGCTGAATTTCAAACACCCAAGAAGCACCATATCTAGGTTTTAAACTTCATGAAATTGGATTAGTATTTTTGAACTAAAGGGATTGTGTTAAAAAGGTGAAATAAATGCAAATCCAACCAAAGTCACAAAATACTTTTAAATACTTTGCATTGTACCAACCACCAAAATATGAAACTTCTATGCGACATACTTTATTAAATTTTGCTGTCATTATTGTTTCGCATTTTGGGGGCCTGCATGATACCTAATGGGTTAACTGAGGCAATAGATACAGTGCCAAACTTCAGGTACCCATCTAAACATGTAGGCAACACTGATGAAATTTGGATTTTTTTCCTGACCAACCATGGGAAATTAACCAGCATTAGACAGAAAAAACATGAGTTAAATCAATATGTGTTCCCTTAACGGTAGAGGACACATAATTAGTTTGTTATTCCTTTTTAAATTTTACATAAACTAGGGATGTAATACTTTGTATTAAAAGTTCCTGTATATGCAATTGGTTAATACTAGGGATGTTCACAGTAGAAAACCTGGCTTTTTTAAAATAGTTTATACAGTTTTTTTTATCATTGAAATAAAAATATGTTTCTGCTTATAAAACACAAAAATATCATAGAAACCAGAAGATTTTAAAACAAACCATATCAGAAGATGACCGATCTTCATGAGAAGCCATGTCTTGTAACCATGGGTTGGCAACCTCAAGTTTACCCTCGCACAACAAATAATGTTTAGATTGCACAGTGTTATTGTTTTCACTAGTGCAATTTTTGGTATTACAGTCAGGGCGTTGTAAAATAGAAATGTTCCCGTTCTTTTCTGTAGTGTCAGCAACAATCTGAACAAAAGTTTATAGGTTGTGCTACTATTTTTTAATGTTAAAAAATTAATTATAACCAGAGAGGTGGGGTCCTCCATATTGCCATTGCGCATATACTATGACTCTTAAATCAGGTGTACACAACCTGCAGCCCTACAGACGCAGATACTACTTCATGTGACCATGCACATGTGTATTTAAGTGTATGTATTGGTGGCTAAGTATTGATGAAAATAGTTTGGCTGGATGCAAAACATGTTAGAGGAATGGAATCATTATAGAAATGATGTTTCATCAAACTTTTTGAAATTAGTTTGCTTTGAAAAAAGTTTAACTACAACCTGCACGCATATCATTTTGGGCTTTGGTATGTTAGGGTGTTTATGACATCAAACAGACAATTCCTACCAGTAAATCCACTGTCATTGTTGCATTACAATAATATTACACAGTAATAACAGGATTCAAAGCAAATGTAATATTTTTGGTCTGTAAAGTTCCAACATTATGCAATCAATTGTTCTTATTCAACATACATTAAACTATAATAAAGCAATATTGTCAAGTATTAAAAAGTAATGGAACTAAAGACTATTTAATCAAAACACTTGTATATAATGCCAATAAAGTTTCAGTCATGATTAAAACCCCATAGCTTAAGTCACACTAAAGAAACCTTGTTGTCGCACGAGCAACAACCAAATAATAGTTTACATGCAACTGTATTGTTGCAAACTACGGTAGATGGCAGCAGATATGTTGTTACTCATCATCTTTTGCAGGGAGATATATATAACAAACACATTTCCGAGTAATGTCTGCTTTATAAAAAGGGGCAGTTGGCTGATATCAACTGTTGCACTGCAATGATTGTAAAACAAGTCAATCACTTGCTTGGAGTTGAGTCATTTTGTGTTCAAGGCAGAAATCTTTACTGTGTTGTGCAATACCTTTGGATTGACCTGCAGCAACCTTTAACCATTTTGGAAGAGTGTTTTACAGCATGATATGAATAATAACTGTATTTCGGTGGCTGACTCAATCAGAGCTTGATTGTCACAATTAATCTAAATAACTGTCCTTGAGTCCCAAGTAAAAGTCTGCATTATGTGTGAAGTAGTGGTCTGCGACAAATTGCTTGGTTTTTAAAACTGCCAATCACTCCCTTTGAGTTGTATCATTTTGGATTCAGGGCAAAACAGCAAGGCGAAAACACATTTTTGTGTCTGTATAAGTAACAACTAAAATTTAAAACAATCAATAAGATGCATCCTATCTGTAAGCATTTCAAATTTGAACTTAGTTGGCCTAATATTTTTAAACTATAAAAGGGGTGAAAAGTACATGAACCAAATTAGATGCTTATATATCATGTGTAAAATTTCAAACAAATTTAAACAAAAAACTCAATTCTGTCAGCATTTGAGACTGTTCTCTCAAATTTTGAGACTAACTCTCAAAAAGCGCATTTATAGGCCTAAAATGTACCAACTTGAAAAAGTGAAACTTCTCGGTCATTAAAGTTAATGTACATATAGCAGTTTTTTAAATTTCATAGTTTGGGGGACTGAGGGAGAGGGTCAACCAATTGGCGAACTTAGAGAAAAGCAAATTTTATGTCAAGACAGAGTGAAAACAGAAAGTTCCTCTTATTATAGGACAATAATAATAAAAATAAATATATAGTAATAATTGTCACGCAAACACTACTCATCTTGTCATTTAAACAGTTTTATAGCCCCACAGCCAAACATTTGAAAAAACACACAACTTTAAAGGTGCTTCTGAATGGACTAGATGAGTCCTGTCTTAAACATCCATTAAGATTTTAGGTTTTCAAAAGGCTGTCTAGCTTCTAAGATCATGCAGACTACTGATTTAAAGGACTATAGAATCAGTTATTGTGATACACACCTTTTCAGATTTTGCAGGCTTTTTCTTTGAACAGAATTTACATCCACACATGAGTAAGCTTGTGGAGCATCCCATACCAATTCACACTCATCAATGATGAAATTTGGTGCACTGTAGTTGAGTCATTGGAAGCAGAACACAACATATGCATCTTTTATTTACCATAAGTTGTTACATTTCTATAGCTTTCAATAAAAACAGACACTTAGTAGACATATAAATCTTTGCAGCAAGCAATAAGCCTACCATACCTATGCAGCATAATTTTGAAAGCAAAAATTAAACTTTTGCACAAATTTCTCCCCATATATATCATACCCCCAGTAAACATTGGTTCAGAAGTTAAGCCCTGTAAGATTTTTTTTTGCAAGCTTTTTGCATGCATAGGACATTTCAAAAAAGTTTCAGGTGTTAGAATGGAAGTCTTAGAAATAATGGAAAGTAGGTTTCTGACCAAGAATAAGCACAAACAAGAATTTAAGTTTTGTTTTTCTTTAAAATCAGTTTTTTCCAAAGATTTAAAAAAAATCAGTTTGACACTGGTTCACAAACATTTGGTCTGTCAGCAGCCACATGACCTACACACATACCGTTGCTATAGTTTAACTAGGTAATACCAGCTCTATTGCTGAGGTTAAACATAGCAATCAATGCACCACAATGACATTCTCTTCAAACTGTCCAAACTTCATCAATTTGTACATTGTTTGATAATTGTACCAATTTTAGGGCCTGGTGGGGTAACTGCTGGATCCCTAAAGTAAAACACAGCAATCAGTGCAGCATAAAGCATTCTCTACATTATTGATGGAATTTGGACGTTGTTTGATAATTTGGCATATTTCGGGGCCTAGCGGGGTCATAGCTGAATGTAAAACTCAACCCCTAACTAGTCTGTCACCAAATGTAAGAACTATCCAAGTGGATTCATTTTTTTATGCATTAAAAAAAGGTTTAAACAAGTCCTGCCTGATCTTTTAGGGGTTGCAGGCCACTTTTACATGAAGAAAGTTTTACAGGCCTATTTTATTACAATGTTTTCATTGGTTCGTCACAAATCCTTTAATTTTGAAAAATTTTGCGATAACACAAGTTGATGATGAGTCACTAGTTGTCTGCAATGTTGCCAACTGATTTCAAAGCATCTGGTAAGTTTATAAGTTTGATTAGTAGGTCCACAATAGAAACAACTGGTATAATTTTGGTATGCTTTGATGGCAAATAAACTTTAACAAAAATTTTAAAAATTACTTGCGGGACACTTGAAACAACCTTGAGGGCAACCCTGGTTTAAAGTGATGTTTGAGTCATTTGTCCTAAATCGGTGATATTGTTTTTCACAACCTGTATTTACTCCACAGCTCAATGACATAACTAAGTTTTGGACTTAAGGTCGAGTCATTTTTTAACTTGGTCAGGCTTTCCACACAAGACAGTAGCTTAAATTAAAACAAACTTTTTGTAGTATTTTTTAAACACAGTGTATGTAGTGCTGTTCTTTACAACTAACGGGCTTGATCAAGAGTTATGAATAAACCGTTATGTGATTTTAGATTTTTGAGACACTTAACTTTCATTTCTCTTACCTAACCCTAATCAAACCCTATTAATTCTATTCAAACAATTTTATTATCAATACTTATTCCCTGTGTTAAAATTAAAACCTTCAGCATGAATAAACATGTCAAAAAATCAAATTTGTTTTTGCATGCGCACGTCATCCAATATCTGTTTTTGAGCACGGTCCTGCTCAGCCCACTTTCTAGCTTTTTTACAGAAGGGAGATCTCATTTTCATTTTGTCCTTTGACCCCATTGACGTCATTTGGCGTCACTTAAATACACATACATGGCAGCGTCAACGTTTGAGTTTTTTTCAATGCTCTTGGAAAAAAATTGCAATCGAAGAACTTAAATTTTTAAAAATGTAGTTAGAAGTGTGTGAACATGTTACATGTATTTGTTCAAATCGACGCATATACGTTTGCGATGGGGATTTTATTCAGATGATCCGGATTTTTTAGGGAATAATAACTCGACAAATACAGCTTTGTGGTTCCATTTTGTTTGCAAAATACATCATAATCCTGAAAAAAATTGCACTAGGCTATTTAACATGACTGCTCCAAATATCAATACTTGTTTTGCGAAATCGCGTTGACTCGCAATGCATACCAAACGAAAATGGGCTTCTCAAGTTTTGAGGCCCCGGGTAACCCGAAGGCCTAATCAGCTCTGGATAATACTGTGTTTTTGTTTTGGTGTGTCCAGTGGCCGCTCATAGCTAAAACTAGTGGGATGCTGCTCTAGAAATTTTTAATTTTTGTTTTAATGTTGTGTAAAAGGAACAATTAACCAGGCATAAAAAATTTAATCAGAAACCTAAAAAAGCCTAAAATAACAACTCAAACATTTTTTACTTAAGTAACCTTGAGTTTAAGCTTGATCTATTCATTTAAAATAAAATGGTAAGTTTTACGCACAACATACGCGGAGTGCAAAAAACGCTACCTTTTTCCAGCACGCCAAGCCAAGGTATGCTATGAGTATACTATGCTAGAATGCAAGGATTTTTTGTCCATGCAAGGATTTTTGTATTTCTTTTATAACCTGAGTCTTTATGACGTCATAGTAAATTCTTTTTTGGCCGCAAGTAGTATGATGGTGACATTGAGCAAAACGATTAAACAAATTAATTAATAAAGTCACCTCAAAACTCGATTCCAACTGAGTCGTTTTAAACTTTGAAAAGAATTAACTCGACAATAGTTTTAGTATTTATTTAAACATATCGGTGCTGTAAACTTTTTGTTTTTTGGGGGCGTGCACTGTTCACAGACTGTGTTATGCTTGTTGTAGTCTGTCGATTAACAGTGGTCTTCTAGCATTAAACTACACAGATGTAAATAGGTTATAAAGATTCTTTTTCTACATATTTTTTGAATTTTAAATATTAAAGTAGAAGCTCGTGTCGTTTTTACGTGTGCTCATTTTAGTTTCCATAAAAAAGTTTACCGTGATGCTACAATTCTGTCCAAAAGTTTGTCAATGTGCGTAAATAAAAAGTTATCACACGCAACGAAACTGTTACATTTTAGGTCAAGAAGCCTAAGACGAAGTAAGCAGAAATTACAAAACAAAATGGTACAATTATTTACAAGTGTATGGTACCATTTACAACCTTTTGCACGCTGAAGCTATCGTCGTCAATCTAAAACGTTGTCAAAACTCTCACTTAGTTAAATGTTACATAGTTTTTTAAACCATTAGACACCAAAATATTTTGCGTGGGTAAAACGTTGTTTCCATATTATAGTAATTAAGTTGTCAAACGTTCACAGCTAACATTATCTCAACTTTTTTTAACCATTAGACAGCAAATTATTTTACACAGGTAGGAGGTTGTTTACATTGGTTATGTTGTTACACCGGAAACTTATTAATATACTGCTAACGTTATTTCGCAATTTTAATTATTTTTCATAGCATATTTTATAGAGGCAATGTACGTGACTTCGTCAATTCTACGCGCTATAATTTAGTCTTTAAAAAAACGTCTTGGAAAAAATGTATGAGAAGCAGCAAGAAATGTAGCTATTGGTATCAGTTGTTTGTCACTTGGTTGGAATAATCCGCCCAGGCAGGAAAAAACAACACAATTGTTCCAACAAAAGATACGAAAAGAAATATTGCAAGAAAAATGCGATCCATGACCATTGCAGCGTACATCCATTCTTCCATTTCCTATAAAGCACGCAATTTGCAATTTTGTCATTACTAACAACATAGGTGTGTTCTATGAGTGCCCTACATAAAAAGTGGCAAAACAGTTTTAATATCAAGTTAAAAAACACCATTACAACAATATTTATTTATGTGTGTATTAAAGGGTTTATACATGTATACATATATGTGCAAATCCCTTGCAAAAACTACAAAATAAGACGGATATATCGGTGGTTCTCAACTAGGGGGATGCGGATCTCCAACAATCCGTCAGGTATAATACACGAAATACTATTGAATAAAATTTTTTAGTGTTTTGTCGTATTAGATTTTAGTGCCGAAATCCCTATTTAGGGTTCAGTAGTCAGATAATTATGTAAAACGAAGTGATCAGTAATTGTTTTGGGGTCAGTAAATGGGGGTCCATCAAGACCGAAAGGTAAAGAACCACTGGATCAATCATCAAAGTTTTCTTAAAACGATTACTATGTGTCTCTGCTTTGAAAGATAACTGGTTTTGTCTGCCAACTCTCAAATTGTGAAAATAAAAACACAGACTTTACTTACGCGCCTTCGCCGTATGTTTTGCTTAATGCGCTTTACAAAAAAGCGCACACATTTCAATGCCGTCGCTAGGTAAGGATCAGCGGATGTGTGTCTGAAACAGTACGATTGGTGGGGATATTTGATGGCAATCTTTTACATCTTGTTATTTACTGCTGCCCACAGGTTAAAATGCTTTGTTGTACATCTTATGACTAAAGTATATTAGTTATTGACAAATTCACCACACAAACTTCTTAACAAACAAAAATAAAATTTCGTATACCCCATACGATCGCAGTTGTCAAAATCATTTTGTATCATTGCAGCATTAAGATTAACAAGCGGCAAATTCCATTGGATGCGACCGGAAAACTCGCGGAGACAAAGAATTCGTGGAGCCGCTGTGAGTAAAATATACCGCAATCTAACTGGCAGCGGCCTGCAAAAAAAACAGTTACAAGAGTATCACACTGGCAAATCAGCCAAACGCCTGATTTTGTAACATGTAAAATTAAAAAAATATGTTAATGGTGAATAAAAATACCTGGCAGCGTCATCTTAGCAATGACAACGATTTCTTAAATTCATTGGGTACCTTAGATAGTTTTACATGAAACAAAAAGGGCTACGCTCACAAACGAATCTTACCTGTGAGTTATATTTGTTCGATAATGTACGTTGATGACGGCGGTCGTAATTATAATGGACAATGTGATAAATATCATGGTAAACAGTAAGTATTCCCCAATCAGTGGTATGGCATTGGATGTGGACGGGATAATTTCCGTGATCACCAAAAGGTAAAACGTATGTGCCAGCAGCACGGAAATACATAATGTAATCTTCTCCTGCGAGTCCGATGGTAAATAGAAAACAAGAGCTACAGAATAAGATAGAAAATTTTTGGTCTTTATTAAACAACTTTTTTGTCTTCTACGACAGGATAATCGACTTTAGTGCTTATTTACTACCTGTAAGAAACGATATTCCCAAACAAGGTGTGATAAGAAAAACTGTATAAAACAGTGGCAAGCGTCGCATTATGAAACAATATGTAAGCCCATGTTTACCAAAAACAACGTCGATAGATTGATCTTCAATGTGTCTACAAAGGCCAAAAAGTGTTTGTAGGTTATTGAATAACGTATTACCAACCAAAGAGTCACGTTTTTTCGCTGTTGTAATGTTGTTCAACGTTTGTTTTGACTATTTCCCACTCTCCGTTGTTTAGTAAAGATGTCAGATCTACCTAAAATGCAGCCATTTCGTGTTTATATCCATACAATTGTCGACATAAAGTACGCCCAAAACAGCTTACCTTTCCTACCACAGGATCAAGTACAACTTGGGACTCGTCGTAGGTCCAGGAAGCTTAAAAACAGGCCAGTCGTTAGCTACAAACGTTTAAAAAACACAACAATCACCGTGTTGAAGCTTTAAAACCCCCAAAATGTTGAGGTTTTGAGAAGGCGGTGTCGCTCAAAGCTGTTCAATAGGAAATTTTTTTTTTCAAATTGCGGTAAGGTGTTTTCAATTACTTGCGAAAAGCTGAAGTGTTTCAACCACCGCTTTACCTAATATACTAGTAAGTCTTACCAAACTTCATTGAACAATTTTGGACATCAAAAGGAAAATATGTGACGTCAATCTTACACCAGCTCTTGAAAGAGGCTGGTGGTTCCCATGAAACCTGGCCGTCGTACCGTATCACGGCTCTTGTCATATGACTAGCGCTAAAGTTTCCGTCAGTGCTGGGATCAATAGTAAAAAAGTGTAACAAATTCAAAGCCGGACTAACATAATTAAAAACATACTTCCCAATGAGCACAATGTCAGGAATCCATATGTACTCTGTAGGTACTTTCAAATATGTAAGGTTTTCAAAGTTTTGCGGGTTCCATTGCAAGTTAAAGTCATGCCAACTCTGTAAAAGGTGACAAAAAGATGCACAGCATTTCTCTTTGTGCTTTAACGTTATATTTACAGCAACAAGGCTTTGGACTATAGTATTTTTTAGCAGCAAAAACTGTGCAGAAGCGAACGCAAGAACAGCAGTTATATTGATTTTTTGCAGCTATATTGATTTTTTGCCACCAGGCACATCATCTAATCAATGCAGAAGTCATATAAAGCCAGTAGGTAGAGCAATGACCTGCTTCATCCAAACGTTGGTACTCATCAGTTGATGCTTTTCATCCACATCCAGTAACTGTCGTACCACAAGCTGAAACTGCACGGTTACGCAGTCCTTATAATGCTCGACGGGTCGAATTAACTTGTTATATCCACTTCCGTTGCCAAATACATGGCGAAATAATATCTCTTCTTGTTGAATTTCGGCTACACCTAAATTCATGCAGTCAGTTTAGAAACATAACACGCTACATTTATCACTGTCAACAGACAAAAGTTTACGCACCCAGGCAGAAAAGAAAACTCCCGATAACAAAACAAGACCACATGCTTGGGCCATGCCTCGAGAACTGGACACACCAACAACTGGAGCGAAAACATCGATCAATTGCGCTCATTGCAGGGCAGCGACCATTTGCCTTTTTTCGATGTAGCAAGTATCAAAGCCATTTTTTCGGTGGAGATTGATTATACTCGGCCGATCCTGTTTAAAAGCTTAACCTTGGAACACTTTAATTATGGGTCCCCTTCCTGAAAGGGGACACATATTGTTTTCATTTTAATAGTATTCACTGATTGTAGTCAAATTAGCACAATGGTTCTTAGTTGCGGACCCCCAAAAACTTTTTGGTCAAGCATGGCCTCCATTGTATACATTCCGTTTCTGTCTGCTTGTCTAATGCGCTGCGAAACTGTTGTCGCCTCATCGACAGCAAGGAATAAGTTACATATTGTACCTTTGTATTCTATGTTGCAACCTATCCATGTTCATTCACAATTGCGGTGCATGTCACAATGCAACATTAATTGCTATTTAAAAAGGCCGCAATTAATATTATGCCTGTTTCTACGCCTGTGGTAAAATGCGAACATATTTTTAGAAACGCGTATTTTATTAATCTTATAACGCGCGTATTCAGAAATTGTGAAACTTCTGAAAACGCTTTGTTGACCCCCAGCCCCAGGAGTTCGCGGGCCTGAACCCCGAAGACCAATAGAACTTTTACGCATCAGTCAAAAGCTCGCTTTCAGAAAGGTGCTTTCACAGTTTCACTGCTTAAAGAAAAACGTCCCGCTGTGGTAAACCAAGGATGGCAGTACATTGTACAGGTACGGTACGTATCAAGTTGTGCGTACCACGTATCTTATTGCGAAAGCCGACCGTACCCGTACCTTACTTATAGATGATTTTTCGCCTTTTTCTTTTTCTAGAAGTGGAGGATTTTTTAATTTTTAGACATAAGTTAATTCTAGACCGTGTTATGAAATTTGTTATGGTGCCCTAAATAATATGGTAAACTGCTTGTTGTTTTGTAAAATTAAAAAAAGTGTGACAGTAAGCAGTAACACTGTTACACTGGCCAATGTAATGACACCTATAGGATACCAAAGAGGAGAACGCTATACAGAAGTAACAGAACATGTGTGATGAGAACAGAGTTAACCTTTCTAGGTATAGTACTCTTTATTGCTACCACCCTGTACGATGCTTTATAGCATAAAAACGTCAATTAGTTACTGGATCTTGAGTCATGCGTTTGTGCATGGATACGTCCGTATCAACTTGGATTTTACGTAATAATGTAGAGTTGGGTTAGGTAGTTTTAGTAAGTTTAGTTGTTGATATGCAGATTGGTTGTTTAAAAGTTTAGCTTGATCAGTCAAGTATTTACACTCACAGCCTCCAACGCAAGTTAAAACACCGACTGTTTTGCCCATAAAAACAAGGGAGTGATTGACTTACGACACAAGCGGCGCAACGCTCAGTGGTTGGTAACAGGCTGCTACTTCACACATAAACCGGCATTTGTTAGGGGTGGCCAGGCTGGCATTTCGGTGATAAAAATTAGGTGGTGATGACCTCAATACGTTTATTTTGCCATGTAGAAGACAGTGCGTCACAGCAATTTATTTATTTGTTTTTATTTTTAGCCCTGCTATTTCGCTGCATGAAGTTGCATTGTTGTTAATGCAAAACCTCCCAACATGTATAAAGAGATTATCATGTTTTATGACAGACGAATCCCAGCTGTTGATACTACATTAGTGCTATAGTGTTAACTGAAATGTGTTTGATAAATAACTCAGTAGGAGGTGATACATTACAATTACAATAACTTCTCTTATATTTACAGTTATACTGTCATATACATTAGCATGTAATCTTCTTTTTGTTAGTCAAAAAGCGCAATGGATTTGAAGCCCATTGCTAAAACCATGTTACAAATTGTCGTTTAGAGTTCGTTGTGCGGCTTGCTGCAACTAAGCCAAAGGTCACTGCAGGTCAAACTATTACCTAGTGTGACTGTGGAGTTTAAATCATGCTTTTGCCATTAAGATTGAAATTGACATGACAACAGAAATAATTGAGTTAGATTATAAATGGAAATCTTTACTTTTTGCTTCAATTTTAAAAAATGATTGCTAAACCGATCTTTTTGTCAGGATCCATGTGTTTATGCTAGCAGAAACAATCATGTTATAAAATACAAATGAAATTAGGGACCCAATGTAATGGGGCTATTTAACAGTTAGTATGTATTAATTAATGCTACACATTTTTACAGAATATGCTCTAAGGTTGATCATGGAATCTAAACTGACAAACAATTGCTGCTATTCAGCACATGTGTGCAAAAGGTTAAGATATAGAGACAACAAATATTGCTTTCAGCATATTTTGGAAGATAAGTCCACTCCTTTAACCAAATGCCAACATATTTCGAAAGTAACCAAAATGAGATGTATTAATCCAGCTTTGAAACCTGACAGGAATTCTTTGACCAGCATGGCGATGTGCGACCATCACAGACACATAAAAGCGCAAAACAACAAGCACAAAAACAAACTTAGGAGAAACTTGCTGTCAAATGAAACGACAAATTATGCTGCGAAACAAAAAGCTGCCATTCATCAACTTGAAAGCAATTTTCTGCCGAAAACTGAGCAACAAAATGAAAGTGATTCAAGTGATGAGGACCAAGCACAACTTAATGAAAAGTGGCAAGTTCATAATTCATCAAGCTGGAAATCAGGTGAACGAGACATTGATTTACAACTGCTGGATGAAAATGACAATGCCCTATTGTATACTGATATATTTACGCCTGAGGAAATAGTTAGACTATCTAGGGACAATTTGGTGCATTTGCAAGCCATGTACATTGATCAGTTTAAACATCTGCATCATGAGTTAATTATGAATCGACTACAGTATTTGTCATCTAACCCCACTGAATCAGGCTGTTCAAAAGAAGAACTTCAATGTTTGTTGAACTTTAGGCAGTGCAGTGGCCCAGAAGCTTTGCTTTTGAAACAAAAAAAAGAAAAACGCCTGGCAGAATCAAATATGGACCAAACACTGGGAAGAATCGACCATCATTTAGCAAAACCAAGATGTTGTCATGTTAGCAATCATGTACGCTGTAAATCATCATGCTTACCCTACACAAAATTTTGTGTGTTGCATATACTTCATGACCCTTTGCAAGTTTTGTACAAGCCATGTTCGCACATGGGCTGTGAAGAGCCAGTATGTTTGATGACCGGCAAAGTAATCAGTCCAAATGTATCAGATAGAAAATCGTATTTATGTCCTATACATGTTAATATGCTGGACACACAAGATGATTTTCACACTCTGACTAGTAAACTAGCAAAACCATCAGACTTCCAAGATAACTGCCCAATTGTGCTGGAAAAAGCAGCAGACACCAGTGCGCTAAAAGAGGTTTCTATGTCTCTTGATGTAGATGTTGGCAAAAGTGAACCAAACTCTTGTGAGAAAAATGTGTATGTTTCTGATCACAGTATGCTTGAACATGATTCTGCAGTACATTTGATAACGGACAAGCAAAATAAAGAGGATAAACTACTTTTGGAATCTAATATTCCAGTGCATATGGAAACTCTATTTTCAGTTTCATCTCCTGATTTTTCAAATATAGCCAAAACAACAACATGTGCTTTGGATGATCTTCAGCCAAGCCAATGCTATTTATTGAATAGCTCCATTAAAAAAAAAGAGCAGTCATTACATTTGCAAAAACTTACTGGCATTAATTCCACTGGCAACCCAGAACTTGGTCAATGTCTGGTTGTAAGAACAACCTGTGGTCAGCCAACAACATTGGGAAAATTCCAGTCGAATGACAGTCACCAATCAGTGCAACTGAATTTGGACACCCAAGACAAACCTGGAGAAAAGCCAGTAATTGCTGAAGTGACACACAAGGGGTCACTTTTGTCAATTAGCCATCAAGTAGCACCATATGATATTGTGTACGATTCTAAACATACATTTATACCACCTATAGAGAAGAAAATTTGCCTAGAGGACAATCAACTACTTGGAATGCCTCCTTTGGCACCAATGTGTGGAAGTAGTGTTTCTGCCAATGATAGTCAGAAAGGCAGCAACCTGTTGAAAAACAAAATCAAGACAACATTCTCAAATGGTGATTTAGATCGCAAACCTACCTGCCCAGATGAGGAAACTGCAATAGCTTCTTTATTGTCACTGTGCACACCAACATCCCTTCCTAAATTGGATACAATGCCTAATTGATGTTGTCATGTGTAAAATGTTTGAAATATTTTGGTGTATAACTCAAAACAAAATTGTTTTTTACATTCTCACACTGGTATTCTGTTAATTTGCATAAAATTTTTTACACCTTGGAAATGTTTGTACATAACAAATACAAAATGTGTTGTTAGGTTTAAAGATTGTTTAAAATGGAAAATAGTGTTTATCTAAAAAGTATTCCACTTGTTTTTGAAGACCATGGAGACAAGCTTTTAAAGGTAAGTGTGCAAACACTGAACTTATATGTTAATCCCCATAAAATTTCTCATGTAAAAATGTTTTCAGTGTTTTAATGTTTGGTGCTGTTATCAATTTTGAAATGTTAAAACTTTACAGATTGGCTAGTATTTATGGGTGCCCTTTTCAATGTTGTTTTGGCTTTGTTTTTTTTTCTGTCTCTTTTTGGTCACAAAAAAGGTTATTCAAATTTACATGATAGATGTGTATCTGAAGTTGTACGCACTTACTTTTGACCACAGTTGACCCATCATTAAAACCACAGACCCAAAGAGTGTTATTTAAATAAAAACAGAAAACTGTAGGAAAGTAACTTTAGCAGTTTTGTTTATATTTTAATAGTTGGTACAAGTATTAAATGACATTTTGCATTTTGTGACTTTTGTTTAGAAATTACCCAATTTTCACTGTTTCACCCTTTATGTTCCTTTTTTTACTTTGGTTGTCTGGAATTTTAAACTGAAATGCAAAATGATGCAAAGGAAGTGACAGGTTAATTGCACTTCACCTGAACCTTCTATTGTTGTGAGTGGTATTCAAAAGTGCAGCAGTGTCTGTACAGTTTCCTTGTGTAATGGCCAGGGAGCAAATATGTTGCTGAAATGTTTCCACATCACCGAAACTGCATTGAAAAAAGCTGCTCAGCTTTTTAAGGTTAACGCAGGCCAACCTACAAGTCTTGTGCAACAAATTTAAAAATTAAGACTTATTATTTGATTTGTGTGGGTAAGGCTTTGGGGTTGTGGGTTCTATTACTTTCTCAGTTGGTTGTGTTTCCCTCAACAGGAAGTTTTAGCGGCATAGCTCCAACCCAGTAAAACCCGTTGGGTTGACACAATTTCAAGTCACTGATTTCAAATAAAAAATCATATAAAATTACCCAATGCAACTCCAATGAGCCAGATATCACAACAGTGGACTTGGCCCTTTAAGGGTAAAACGAAACAAATTAAATGTATTTATTGATACCCTTCCAGAGCATACATATTGTTATGGGTCCCCTTCCCAAAGGGGACACATATTGTTTTCACTCTGTTTGTTTTTTTTTTGTTTCTTTTTTTTTTTTTTTTTTTTTTTCTTTTTTCTACCCTGCAGCTTGTCCATGCACTTTTGGCATGAAATGTTTGATGGATTTAAATGAAACTTTCACAGCTGGTAGATATGGTCAAGGCGGTGTGTCGTCCTTTTCGATTGACCCCATAGCCCCAATGGTTACCCCGCTAGCCCCCTAAAAAGGGGCAAATAGTTAAACAATGTCCGAATTGGATGAAATTTGGACAGGTTGTATAACATGTCATTGTGGTGCAATAACTAATGTTTTTTACCCTATAGCCCCAGCAGTTACCCCATTAACACTCTAAAATGGGGCATATTAATAAAAGATGTCCGAATTAGATGAAATATAGACAGTGTGTATAACATGTCATAATGGTGAATTTGTTGCTGTGTTTACCCTATAACCTTGGCAGTTAACTAGCCTTTTAAAGTTTGTAGGTTGGAGATCTGTAATTCATTTTCGGTTTTCGAAAAAGTTAAGAAAAAATATCTGCTTCTGTCCTGTACATACATTATAGTGAACCACAATTTCTACAACTTTGCGTGTGTGGGGACCCATGCGTTTTTGCCTGCAGAAACAATCATGTTATAAAAAGCTTAAGTAACTATGGGACCCAATGCGAAATGTCACAGTCAATATATATGCATTTTTTAATAAGGTAATAGTATATATGGAATGGCAATATGGTGAAAGCCACCCTTCTAGTTTTCTCTCCGTTTTTTTTCTCTTTTTTATCCTTAACTTTTTCATGTTGTTTGCCATGAAATGTTTGGTGGATTGAGATGAAACTTTTACAGATGGGAGATATGATCATGTAGTTGCACCATGTTTTTCATTTGACCCCATAGCCCCAGCAGTTACCCCGCTAGGCCCCCAAAATAGGTCAAATTGCCAAACAATGTCCAATTTACATGAAATTTGGACAGTTTCTCCAACATATCATTGCAGTATATAATTTCTTTGTTTGACTCCATAGCTCCAGCTGTTACCCCACTAGCCCCCTAAAATGGATCAAATTATGAAACAATGTTCGAATTAGATGAAATTGGGATAGTATGTGTAACATTCCATTGTAATGTATTTATGTCTTTGTTTGACCCCATAGTCCAATCAGTAACCCCACCAGCTCCCAATATGGGTTAGTTTATTTGGAGCAGCCAGGTGGGCATTTCGCTGGTTAAAATCAAGCTGCAGTTGTGCAGTGGTAACTTCAATGTGTTTGCTATATCGCAATGTACAAAAAAGTGTGCCACAGAATCTTGATGTTTTATTTGTTGTGCTATTTCCCTGTGGTATGGTCAGTATAGATCAGTGGTTCCCAACCTTTTCTGACTGGTGGACCCCCTATAATGATTTAAAATATCTTGTGACCCGACCAACCATTTTTTTTAAACAACAAGATCAGTCAAATTGCCTTTTACAGTATATCATTTTTTTGCATTCACTTTTGTTCCCTGAAACTCCGGGCTTTGCAACTTTATGGCCTTAACGTAAGGTTATCATTGTTAATGAGAAAAATTATTGTGACGTTTCAATGACAATGTCTGTGCATTAGCTATGGGCATATAGCCTCTTGCACTATAATGATTTAAAATATCTTGCGACCGACCAAGCATTTTTTTAAACAACAACATCAATCCAATTGCTTTTTACAGTATATCATTTTTTTGCATTCCCTTTTGTTCCCTGAAACGCCGGGCTTTGCAACTTTATGGCCTTAACCTAAGGTTATCATTGTTAATGAGAAAAATTACTGTGACGTTTCAATGACAATGCCTGTGCATTAGCTATGGGCATATAGCCTACTGCTTATCGTACCAGACAAGACAGGTGATGCAGGCCAAACCAGTTGTAACCTATGTGTGGTAAAGAGTCATCTGTCTGCATTTGCAAAAATATCACATATCTGTCGCGACCCCCAGGTTGGGAACCACCGGTATGTCTGGTAATGCAACTCCTCCAAACACAGAGGAAGGAATTACCATGTTTTAAATAATTCTTTTGACATAGAAATTAGCATGGTTTTAGAATAACTTGGTTGGATTCGAAAAGGTATTCTTTACTTTTTGTTTAATTTTTTTAATTCCCAATCTTGAATTGACCATGCCCTATTAACAACACTACCAATGCGCAATTGCCTGTGTGTGGTTTATGCTTGCAGAAACAATTATGTCATAAATGCCAAAAAAATTGGGGACATACTAAAATGTGGGCATTTAAAAATGGTATGTGTGGAAAATATTATTTAGGGGTAGTAATGTATGTACAATGGTAATTTGGAAAACACCATTTCACTAGTTTTGTATGGCAATCAATAAATATGTAAGTTGTGTACCCATACTTATTTCATGTTTTTTAATTCTTTTCCAGGCATTGTATGACCAGCAAAAAAAGTCACAGTTGTGTGATGTTTCCTTGGTAGTTGAAAATGTTTCATTTCCTGCACACAAAGCTGTTTTAGCAGCACACAGCTCATATTTTCAAGCTTTGTTTGATCGTGGAAAGCTAACTGATGATGCTGGGTCAAAGGTGGGTAAAGGGAAGGAGTTGGAAGAAGCTATTAAGTAATTTTATTAAAGTGGCACTATTTTAACTTAAGAAACAAATTCGAAACATTTAACATCAAGCAAACTTTTAAACACAAGCTGCCAAATAGGGATGTTCACAGTAGAATATTTGACTTATGAAGGGAAAATAAAGAACTGAATGTCAAATTTTGAAAGGTATGCTTCTATTAGATCTTATGTAACAACAGATGATTTGACTTTTAACGTCTGAATATGCAAATGGTAAAAAAATCATTAATAAATGAAAGGCAGCAAGTCAACTAATATTATATGCACTGATGTACCTGAAACAAGTTGCACAATCAAAACAAATTTTGCCTATTAAACAAAAAAATCCAACCATGTGGTCATACTTCCAGTTTGTAACTCCTGTTTGTTTAAGAATGTTTTTCACATTTCTTCAAATTTGCACAGTGATGGATGTGCATCTGAAGTTGTGCATTGTAACTTTTGATCCCAGTTAACCCATCGGTTAACCTACAGGCTTCGAAAATATGAATTTAAAAACAGAAATATTCAATTAAATAAGCCCTGAGAAGTTTTCTATTTTAGTAGCTAGTACAACACAAAGTATTTTGTGACTTTTGTAAGTGTTCATCCATATTTACCTTTTTTGCCCCCCAAGTGTACATAAGGTCTGTGAAGTCTACATAAGGTTTGATTTGACCACAGTGGATTTTATTTTCCTGGTTATTTTTATAATCATCGACTCAACAGATTAAATAAAACTTTTTAAAAATATCTGCTACAATTTTGACATTCATCTTGACAAAAGCATGATGTACAACTTTGCATTAGTGGGGATCCATGCGTTTCTGCCTGTAGAAACAATCATGCCATAAAAAGCTTAGGTAACTATGGGAGCCAATGTAAAACAATGTAGCCAATATATGTCCCTTATAAATTGAGTAATAGTCTTTTTGGAATGGCAATATGGTGAACTCCACCCTTCTAGTTTGGATTTGTTATTCTACTTTGAACATCCCTAATCCTAAATTAAAATCGTTTTGTTTTACATGTTTGGTAAACAGTGCCATACTATGCTGTACACAAACCTATGCATCATTGATTCAGTGTTTTTGACAATACAGGCATGCAATGTTACCACCATCCACCTGTCTTCCATAAGTGCAAACACCTTTATACCAATTTTGCACTTTTTGTATACTTCCCGTCTTCATGTGTTTTGTGAAAATATTCGGGACTTACTACGAACTGCTCGAAAATTGCAAATATCATCAATTGTTCAGGTAAACTGTTCTGATGGCAAGATGTCAAATATTTAGTGTAACAAAAACATATAGATGTACCATAGCACTTGGAACACCTACAAGATAACGTTATGTATAAGTTCCCCTCCTTGAACAGGGACCCATATTGTTTCTGTTTTTCTTTTGTTGTTTGCAGGTTTGTCTGTGTGGCATAAAATATTTGACCAATTCAAATGATTTTAGAGGTGATAGATATTGTCACAAAGACGTGCCTTATGTATGTTTGAACAGCCCCAGTGGGTACCGTGCTAACCCCCAAAAGTAAAATGCTTGCTGATGCTGATGAGCACCACAAATGACAGTTTAGTATAAATTGTACACACTATTTGTTGATAGCAGAGACATGTCTTGCTATGCCAAGCAATACCTGTACCAATTGTCTAACTGGTAAGAATAGGAAACCAAAAGCATCTACATCAAAACTAGTTGAAAATTGAAACAGTTTTGAAAACATGCTGCTGTGATACATCAAATGCTGTGTTTAACTCTGTAGCCTCAAAGTTTGTGGACAGGACCATAGTGTGTGTAATTCCATTTTCTTACTTATTGTTATAAGTGCCAATTCTAAATCAAACAATTTTTTGTGTAGTTTATCAAAGATATTGGCAAAAATTTCGACATGTATCTAGATAGTGGCATAATCTACAACTTTGCATGTTTTTGGACCCTTGTATTTATGTCTGTAGAAACAATCATGCCATAAAAAGCTTGGGTTACCATGGGACTTAATGTAAAATCTAACTTGAACCTGCAAAGTAATTCATCAGTATAAGTTTACTTTCTCATTCCAAGTTTAGGACGGTCGTCCTGTGCTCGCAGGGTTGTTGGTTCTATTCCCGCCTCGGTTTTGTAATATTTCTTGTCACATGGACTTTGCCTAACTTGATAATATTTAACTTGATAACTGGCTGAACTATAAATCTACCCCGATCGCTTCCAGCAAAACTGTGATTCTAGTTCTATAATAGTTCGGTCAAGGGCAAATTGCCACCTTTGCTGTTGCGTTTCTGTATGTCTGCTTTATCCATGTATGTCTGTCCGACTTCATTCTTGCCTCAGCTTCTTCCCATCCCGCTCTTGAGCGCCATGGGCTGTTCGTGTCGGGCCCGATGAATTCTTTATTTGAATCCTTTGTCTATATTTTCAAATTAAGTGATAGTGCATCCTTTCAAGCTTCATATACTTTTTTGGTTTTTCAGGCGTGTGAGCATCTTATGGCTGAAAATGTGACCTTGCCAAGTGTAAGTGAAGTGAGACATAATCAACCCAAAGACATAACTTCGGTTTCTGACCAGCAAACACAAAGTGTCCTGTATGTTGATCTTAAATCAGAGGATGATGATGATTTTAATGTTGCATCATCAGGACAAAACTTTTTGGAGTTGCATTCTGATTTACCAGATCAAACTGTGTCCCATCCCTTTTTAGCTGATGAAGCTAATGGTAACCCAATATATTTTAGAGATGTACTAAATATTCATTTGCAGATATGGACAAAAATCATACCATGCTAGTTATGGGTCCCCTTCCTCGAAGGGGACACATATTGTTTTTACTCTGTTTTTTTTTTTTTT
>QXVZ01029993.1:58002-94972 GCA_008931825.1 Phallusia fumigata
AAATTTGTAAAACTGATTTTTAAACCGATCACGTTCTAAAAACATCACTACTATTCAGAAATTGCATGTGTGTGGGGACCCATATGTTTATGCTAGCAGAAACAATCATGTTATAAAATGCCAAGGGAATAAGGGACCCAATGTAATGTGGGTATTGAAAATATATCCAATGTAATAAAGAAAATGGTATATGTGGAGAACATCATTTTGAGGTGGTAGTGTATGTGGAATGAAAATATGGAGAACGCCACCTCTCTAGTTCCTGGTGTTTTTTGTTTCCCACACAAATTTTTTTAGAAAGAAAGCATAATATTGTAACGTCTGAACCACAGGTGTCAATTTTGTAACGTTTTGTAAATTATTAGGGGTAACCTTTCTAGGTTTTTTACGTTTTTCAAACGGAACATGTTAATGTAAAAAGATGCTTATAAGAAAACTTACAGCTGTTCTGTAAGGCAAATGATGTGAATTCCGTTTCATGTTACACTTTGTTTTTACACCAACTCATGTTGTTGTGTCATTGATTGTTTAAAATTTAGCCTGATCGGTCAAGTATTCACCCTCCAGCCGCAAATATGTGTTTTAATCCTGACTGTTTTGCTCCAAATGAAAAATATGCAGTGCAAGCTCAGCGGTTGGTAACGGGCTGCTCAGTCACACATAAAACGAACGTTTATTAGGGGTGGCCAGGCGGGCATTTCGCTGATTAAAATTAGGTGGTGATGACCTCAATATGTTTTCTATTTTGCGATGTAGAAGGCAGTATGGCACAATAATTATTTGTTTAATCACTTTTGTTTTTAGTCCTGCCACAAAAAAATTTATACCACATTGGAAAGAGGTATTTAGAGCTTGTAGTACAGTTTTGCTGCAGCCAAAGGTTACTGCAGGTCAACAGATTTGTTAGTTTATCTATAGTTTTTTTTCATTAGGATTGCAAAATGGAGAACACCATCACTTTAGTTAGAATTAATGAATTAGCCATCAGATTATAAAAATTAAATTAGTTAATATCCAATAAAAATTTGTGTTTTAACAGAAACCAAAGTCCGTGGTGGGAGAACACATAAAAAAGGTTTTCCTAAAAAGTTTCAACAAGTAATGCCAACATCTGAATCAATCTCAATGCATCTGCCTTCGATTCAAAACATCTGTGAGTGTGACTTCATTAATTTGCAATGCATGTAAGGAAGCAGGGTATAACTAAACAGTTTTTTTTAAATCCCAGCAACAATTGCCCCCGCATCAATATTTGGAAGAACTAACATGAGTCAAGCAAGTCGAAGTCGTTTGCCTGTTTCACCAATGTTATCTATCACATCAACATCAACTGAAAATATCTCTTCCAAATCACCTCTTGTAAATGCTTTTGCAACCGAAAGCCTTTCATTTGGTAATCACCTGGAAACATTGGGAAATGTGTTTGCGAATGAATCTGCTGCCCTAATGTTAGATGGTTTTCCGTGTGTTGAAAGGTATGATGTGTATATACATGTTTAAATATGTTTTTGTTATTATTTACAACAATGTCTATTTTTAGGTAATATATCTCATATGCCTGAGCCTTTAGTAATGACATGAGTCATGGGAGTATCCAGAAATTTAAAAAAAGTGGGGGATAAATATTTCAACTCAGGAAATTTCCCTAACGTGATGATTGATTAAGTCCTCTACTTTGGTTCGGGAATATTCCCTAATAACTAAAAATTAAAATAATACATTAAAACCTTATATTGTGATATTTGCTGGTACACTGCATGTTGTTGTGGTGAGATTCATTGGACATTTTTATGGCAATATAGCAACCATAAGCATTAGTTTTTGTTTTGCACCATATTCTAAATTTTCATACAATATGGATAGTCATGATCGGCAGTGTCTATGAGGTGACATTGCTGATGCTAGCATCTGCCACTATCAGCATCAGTTATCCACTTGATGAATAGAATAATTTATTTTTGTGAGGGTTGATACTATAGGAACTTCACTCCAATAGTAAAAATGCTTTCATCCGCAAAAATGCCAGCTGTTGTAGGGAGCAAGTCAGCTATGATTGTTGTGTGATTAATGAGTGATTGTCCTGTTGTCAATGGATACAAATTTATGTACTACAGCCTGTTTAGAAGCTGTGATTTTATCAGCATGAAGTTAGCTAAGACAGTCCACACCAAACAGTTTTTATGCACTTTGATTAAATACCTAGGCTCACGCCAATGATTGATGTTGATGTGCAGTTGTAAACACAGAGCAACCAGAAAATGTTATCTGACAAACAAATAAGCGATATTTTTGACGCTTTATTATCTTAAAACCTCACTGAGAAACACAGTTGCCGAACAAAGATGTAATGGATTGACTTTATGTAACGCCACATAGCTGCGTCGGCAAAGTAAGGGATCTAAGTGTTTCATGAAAAGAAAGGAAAAAGGATTAATTTTATTCCCAGAGATTCAGTGCTTGGTCAAACAGAATTTTTTTGTTTTTAACCCTAAAATGACCCTAAAATATATTTACAGTTTAAATCACATTTATAACTTTCTGTCTTTTGTTGTTTAAGTTCAATTAACTTGGTTGACAAGAGCAATTCACCTGTGAAAACTTCAACAACCAAGAATCCTGACTCTCTTCAGGTAAAGAATTACTAAATAAACAATATTTCAATGCTAATTGTATTTTTTTGTGGAATTTAGATAATGTGCATAATGTGTTGTGGCATCCTAAAGTTTTAGTGCACTTCTAGGTTCAGTCTGTCTATTCTATGTCCCCTAAATTACCAAATGATCAATCACCCACTGCGACTTCAACCTGGAAGATTAAACCACACCAATCAGCAAAGGCAGTTTTAGGCATTAAAGCAAACAGTGTTTCACATAACTACAGCAGGGATCTTCATGTTACACCACCTGCTGCATCTGCAGTGACAACTACTTCAACATCTCCCGATGGTGAAGCACTCAATGTATGTTAATAAAAAGTAATCATGGGTCCCCTTTCATGAAGGGACACATACTGTTTTTACTCCTTTTTTCTTTCTTTTTGTCCACTGCCTGTTTGTTCCCACAGTTTAGTCATAAACAGCAATATTATATAGTAAGTCACCTAGAAGTTTTTTATTGAGTTAGTTTGTACAATGCAAAGTATTTTACAGTATTTTGTGACTTTTTATTGGATACACCCATTTTTACCATTTTAACTCCAAATATTTAGTTTTTTGTTTACAAGCCCTTTAGTTCCGAAATACCAATTCAAGTGTATCGAAATTAAAAATGTCGATATAAAGGGTGCTCTTATTGGTTGTTTAAAATTTCGGGCTGATCGGCCAAGTGATTATCCTTGTAACCTTTAATACAGGTTTAAATACTGACTGTACTGCCCCAAACATAAATAAAACAACTCAAATTGAAGAATGATCGATGGGTTTATGACCATAGCAGCACAGTGCTTAGGAACTAGTATCAGACTTCTACGCCTTATATAAAGGGGCGTTTATTCCGAGTTGCCAGATGGCGTTTCACTGACTAAAATCAAGTTGTAATTGCGTAGTGATAACCTACATTTGCTCTATCGGGTTGTAGAAGAAAACCATTCTATATGGTTGTGTATATCGTAAATGCAACACCTCCCAATGCAGAGGGATGATTACCAGCGGTCACAGCCCAGTGACTCATATTACACCACTGCTTTACGTTTAGAATGAAATTGGAGAAAGCTACTTTTCTAATATTGGTAAAGACTATAGTCTAAAACTTATGGATATAGCTTGGCATTTGGGTCTCATTTGACCTTGCTTTTACCTGAGTTGCACTGTATTACAACATCCTTAACTTTGTGCACCTTTTTTATTTTTCATTTGATACAACTTGGTGTCAAAAAAGCTCTTACAAATGTGTGGAGAATATGCACACCCAGCCCATTTTTCTATTTTTTTGCAGCCATCAGTGTACACATGCAAAGATTGCTGTAAATACTTTACAAATGTAACGGAAGCAGTAAATCACTACTACTCAGAACATCCAGTAAGCTCCACAGCAATAAAACCAGTCAGTAGCAGGTATTTTGATTGTTTTTTTGTCTAGTTTATTGTTAGTCCCCTTCCGTGAAAGGGACACATATTGTTTTCACTTTTGTCTTATGCAAGTTCATTCCCGTGTTTGGCCAGAAAGTCATTTAAATGTCTTGCACACATGATAAAGGGGTTCATAAAGTTGTGCACTGTCAGCTTTGACCCAAGTTGACCCATCAGTAGAAATTGGCTGAATCAGGCTAAATTTTTAAACAGCTTTTCATTAGTTGTTTAAAATTTTAGCCTGGTCAGCCAAGTAGTTGAACGTGTTAAACAATATCTGAACTGGATAAAACTTAAGGTGTTTGCAGAACATGCTAGTGTGATGTATTGGATTTTAATTTATAATCTACAACTTTGCATGTGTGGGGACCCATGTGTTTTTGCCTACAGAAACAATATTGTTATAGAAGGCTTAGGTAACTACGCTCATGAATGTAGTAAAAATGCATCCTTTAAATATCTGTGAAAATGCATTAAAATATCTAAAATATGTAATTTTGTTTAGACAGTCTCATGCTCCAGACAGGAACAGCCACAGTTGTCCGCATTGTGGCCGGTTGTTTAACAACAAGAACAATCTAAAGCGCCACATACTTATCAAGCATACAACTGACAAACGATTCAAATGTAGTATGTGCGGACGAAGGTAAAAGGTTGCTGTATTTCGCTGATTTTTTTTGCTGGTTAGGGTATTAACCTTATTTATAGCTGTAGATTTTTAGTTTGACAATAGTGGATGCACTACAGTTTGTTTTTTTGTAATGATAAGGTTACTTAAGTAAAAATGAAGTTAGAAGGGATATAAACCAATAGTTCCAGTTGTATGAAACCAGTGGGAGGTGGTTCAGGTTGGGGGTTGTTACTCACTTAGTGAACATGAGGCCCTAGTGGTTGCCTTGTGGCCTCTAGTGGTTAACGTTTTGAATTGGGATAAGATTTTAGATTTCAGGTTGTGGTATTGGGGTGTATCAATTGCTGCATTTTACACTGTAGTCTAGTGTCTACCCCACTAGTCTACTAAAATGGGCCAAATTACTAAACAATGTCCAAATTAGGTGAAATTTGGACAGTTTGTAGAATATGCGTTGGTGGTGTATCGATTTTTTGTTGACCCTATTGCCACTGCAGTTACCCCAATAGCCTACTAAAAGGGGTCAAATTATTAAACAATGTTGGAATTAAATGAAGTTTAATAGTTTGTGTAACATACCATTGTGGTGTATTGATTTTCGTTGTTTGATCCCATAGCCCGGGCAGTTACCCCACTTTCCCCCCCCCAAAAAAAAATCAAATTACTGAACAATGTTCGAATTAGGTAAAATCAAGATCCCGATCAGATTTTTATGTCTATGTATATTTGTTAAGTGCCTCAGACTATTTGACCAAGCATGTGACAGTCAATATGGGCCCCTTCCTTAAACATATTGTTTTCATTTTGTTTTTTTCCTTTTTAACATGAATTGTTCCCATGTTTTTGTCAAATAAGATTTGTTTTACTTTCTTCAATGTAATGCAGGTACAAGTATGTATCTAATGTAATTAAGGAAATGGTGCCTGTGGAAAACATTGTTTACGGGTTTTACTGTGTATGTGCAATGTAGAGAAACCACTTCTCTAAATTTTTATTAATTACAAGCCAAAGAGTTGCATGGCCGCCATTACATATCCTTTTATTTACATGTGTGCAGCCTCATAGAACAGTTTCCACTGGCTCAGGTTGTGTCTGGTTGTTGTCTGGTTTTAAGAAATTATCCTCTTGGCTATGTTGGAAATTAGTTAGTTTGCTTCATTACACAGGTATGCAATTCGCCAGTCATTGCAATACCACATGAGATCCATCCATGGCAAGGAAACAGAGGATGATAAACTAATGGTGACATCTCCTACAAATGCATCTTCAAACCCTAAATCGCAGCTTGGTAGCATTGGTCATCTAATTACTTCTTCAACTGATGAATCTGAAGTAAACTTGCAGTAGGTCTTATGGGTAATTGTTTGGTGGCGTGTATATTTTGAAATCTACATTTGCAGCTCTCCAAAGAAATCTCAAGCTACTGAAAAAATGTTGAGCAAACATACTACTGCAGAGGACTTTAGTGCTATAACTTCCACCACATCATACATAACAGCTACTTCTATCACTGGAAATATTGGTAGTAAGTACTATGGATCACCTTTCTGGCGTTGTTTCTAAACTCTCTTTTTTGTTTTCTTTTTTACCCTGCACCTTTTGTTTTGGTATGAATTGTTCATGGATTTCGATGAAACTTTTACAATTGGTAGATAACCCCATAGCCCCAGTATAAAATTAAAATGTTTTTCATGCTTGTGCGCACCACAAATGATTATGATGTTACATAAATGTCAATGAAATTAATTTGGATTCATCATTAACTGTTGTTTCCAATTAAATGAAACTTGAACTGATGACAGTTCAAGATTTTCTGTTTAATGCTGGTGTTTCTTCCCATATGGTCAGGAAAAGGAACCGTGTATCTGATGTGGTGTATTGGTTACAGTGTTTAAGTAGTTGCCCAGCTAACACCCAAAAATTGTCCAAATTATTGAAAAGTTTTTGAATAAGTTAAAAATTGAGAGTTTGTAGAACATGGTATTGTGGTGCATTGATTGCTGTGTTTCACCCTATGTTGCCAGAAATTGACCTGTTATCCCTTTAAAGGTTGTAGATTGCGCCATAGTATGTTATAATCGACTATACATTGGTGGGACCAGTGCTATATGACCTAATGTAAAATAATGTAGTAAACATTAGGCCTAGTTTTTGATGCAATGAAAGAAATTGTTTTTGGCATGAGGAATTAATTGTCCATCCAATTTAGACAAAGGTGAACTTCTCTGTGAGCAACCCTCTGTGAATGCAGATTTGCCATCAATCCAAAGAATAGAAAGTATTCAAAATAACAACACCCAAAATGTGACCAGCAAGGTTTGCAAAGTACATTTTTAAAAGTTGTAAAAACTTGTTTTGCTGTTTTAGCTTTAGGCAGATGTTTAACATTTTATTTGAAGTTATTATATTGTTCCCTTTCATAAAGGGGTCAAATCAATAACCAATATATGAGTACGATATAAACGTAAAAGACTGACATCTCATCCAAAATCCTTCTTTTTTCAGTTGTAGTGTATATGTGATGTTGCTATGGTGGGAGCCACTTTTCTACTTTGTTTTATTTTGCCCTAAGCCCCCTACTATTGTAAGTGGTCCAACTTTTTATAAAAGGTCTAAATAGGATGAAATTTTCATACATAGCATATTGGGTCATTGTAGCATGTAAACTATTTTATTTAGTTAACCAGAAACAGTATCACTTTTTAGGTGCATGAAATTGACATGAAATATTTGATGTGATACCCAAACTTTCAATTTTCTGAAACGTCTGGCAAAATACCCAAATAATATTATAACATGTGTGGTGGCCCTTAGGTTTCTGCCTGCAGAAACAATCAAGCAACACAACGTTGTATCAAGTGTAAATCAATATGATATAATTTATTCTTCTTTTGATGAGTATGTTATAGTTAACATGTTTGTAGTTTGTTTGTTTCTTGTGGACCCTTTCAACACTGTCCTAACTGGACTGCTTTTATAGATTACATATTGGATCATTGTGTTGTGTCATCTGATTTGCGTAGTTAAACACAAAACAATATAATATATTCTAAGTAACACTAAACACGGATCTGTTCATAATTCTTATCCAAAATATACTGGCCCAACTAGTTCTTAAAAGCAACATGCTTTATTCATCAAACATTTCGACAACAACTCATGCCATCATCAGTGATACAATAAGGTGATTGTTGCCGAAACAGTTGATGAATAAAGCATGTCGCTTTTAAAAAACTATTTGGGCCAGTATATTTTTGATGAGAAATATTTTAAGTACATTTGTCAATTGTAAATATCTGGTATCAGGTTCTCAAAACACCCAACTAACAGCGATGTTTTAGGGGACCTGTGTATTTGTGCCTGTGCCTGAAACGATTATGCAATAGAAAGTCAATGTACCTGTAGAGACCCAGTGTAAAACAATGCTGTTTATACGTTTTTCTTTTAAAGCCACCCTTTTAGTTTGATGGATAGCATTTGAACTGACAATAGTATCCCTTTTTAGTTGGATGTAGAAAATGAAGCCAACACTATTGGATCAGAGTCAAGATTGGTAAAGGTGAGTTTCCAAAACAAAACCCGAACAATCACTTCAGAAATTGTGGTTTTCAACAAATTTTGCAAGTCATATATTTGATATGTTAGGTTAATTGTCCATTTTTTCACTAAGGCTGAACCTCATGGTACAATCTCATCCAACTTACACACAAAAGATTCTGCTGCTTTCCCAGGTAAAATAAAGTGAAATACATGTGTTTCTGTGATCCTAACCAGATTGATATTGCAGGGTGTGTGAATGCTGTTACATGTCTGCCTATTTCCAGTCCAAACCCCAATTCCGGCAGTGTAATGTTATCACAAACTATAGCAAGCATTGAACAAGTTGATTTATCTGTTGAGTCAATGTCTATACCTGGTAAGCCTACAAGCCAGTGCATCCCAATCAGGATGCTGTTCGCATGGCTTAGGGTTGTTATGAGCAATTTACTACCATATATTTTTGTTTAAAAACTACCAGATATGACTGTGAATCAATCATAAATACGTCTAAGGATATTTTGTTTCCTACAAAAACTGTAGTTCTCTACAGTTGGCTTTGATTCGTCATACATGGTGTTGTAATTGCTCCTTGCAAATTTACCGAGCAAATGATTAATACTGTATTAGGCGAGAGTTTGCAAGAAAAATCTACCAATAGCCTTTTATTGGTGTCTGATTAATAATTGCATAAGTTGTATGTAATGCATTTTTGTGTTTTGCTTGACCATAGTTCTTGTTGAAATTGTCATGTAACCCGTATGGGTGCTGTGATGAGTAAGTCTCAGAAAAAGGGTAAAGCTATTTTTAGGTGGAAACCCATTTGTGTTGTCCGGCACATCACAATTGCCTGCCCTATTACCTGTATTCAGTGGAGAATTCCGAAGGACATCAAACAATGATTTGCCAATATCTCAAAGTAGAGGTGGGTAATGGTTGAAAAAACAGTTGTGCATGTGTTTATATTCCATGTACAAATTTTGTTTCAGTTGGTCCCCGTTTGCACCGCTGTGACACATGCGACCGTGCATTCTCCACTATCCAGGCTTATACACGACATCGGAGATCTTGCAATAAGCACGAATGTCCCATTTGCCACCGTGGATTTTCCCAGGTAAATTTTATCATGTTTGAACTAGGATTTCAAAAAAATGCTAATTTTTTTAGATGGGGAACATGAGAAGGCACATTAAAATATTTCATTCTGATCAAAAACCATACGAGTGCAAAGTCTGTAATAAAGCCTACGGCATTCAACAAAGTTTTCGCTACCACATGAGAGATAAACATGGAATAACAACTGTTGCCAAACCAGTGTCCAAATCCAAAAAGGCAGATGTGGCTGCAAGGGATTAGTTGTTACTTTACAGATTCATGTCAATACATGTGTACAAATATCGTTAACTTTTTTCAACAATAAAATCATTTGATAGTTTGGAAAGTTTTTATGATTTGTCTGCAGCTTTCATTTTCGAGTGTATAGCTTTTTATGTATAATGCCTTTCTTCAATCTTTCCGGCTAGCATAATTTGGCATTCCTTAGTTGTGAACCTGACTGTATTATATCTCTAAATGGGGAAGAGCACAGATTGCATTGCCTATTCTGTTGGCTCAATTTGTGTATATTTGTTCCTTGTATTCTTTTCGAAAAACAATTGTAAAAACAAAAACTTAGATCAGTAATTTAGGAATAGCATTTCATGAAGGAAAAAGCACATGATTTGAAATAAAACTACAAAATGGCAACAGAACACTATTCTAACACAGATATAACAACCATCATCGCAATTCCCAACAACATAAACAAAATCTCTTTAAAAGTTTGCTTTGGGCTGGAGTCTACCAATAACTCTGGTATGACAGAAACAGTTGCAATGTATATAAAACCACCAGCAGTGAACGGCAAGATCCAAGATACAGCAGCTTCTCCAACATTTTCTGCCAGTAATCCCAAAACACATCCTGCCATTGCCCCTGCAAAAAGTTTTAGTTTGATGTTGCAATTTAATCTTGATCAGAGGCCATATGAACGCAAAGTCGACAATAAATTTTTACCATATATTAGACGTAAAAAAAGAAACTGCAAAAAACCTGTTGCAGTGGAGAGTTGCAAAAACATTGCCTTTGTCTTATCACAGCCAGACTGCACTAAAATGGCAAAGTCACCAATTTCATGTGGCACCTCGTGCAACAAAATGGTGATAGTAGTTATTATTCCAAGAGATTGTCCACCAAGAAACGATGCACCTTTAAAAAAAGGTAAATTAATTAGCTAAACTATTCATTGCACTTAAACACAAATATTAATTGTACCACTACCAGGGTACAACATTGAAGATTCATAATTTCATGAACAAACCAATTGCAAGTCCATCAGTGAAGTTGTGTGTAAAATCAGCTGCAAGGTTTAAATATCCAGCAACTTTCATTCCTTCGTGCTCATTTTTTTTCAATTTATCCTGTTGCTTTTTATCTGTGCAATGTATAATTAAACAAAATATACAATAGCATAGTTGAACTTTTAGTTGCATGAAGTGCCAATATTGTATACCTTATTAACTTGTACATACCTTTGTCACTGGAGGTATTTTTGTTCTGTTTTGTAGTTGGTCTCTCAGATTCATCATCACTGTTTTTCTCCTTTTTACCTGTTGCATGACCGTGTGTTTGGCCACCCTTCGCATGTCTAACAAACTTCTCCACACATAAAAATATCACAATGCCCGCCAACACCCAAAGGCCAACCTTGGTGGAGGATGAATGATCATGAGAGTGTGCATGTTCATGTTCATGTTCATGAGCACCTTCACTCTCATGATGTGAGTGGGGGTGAATGGCATGTGGAATTAGGTGCAGGAATGCATCACCAAGGAGACCACCAGAGGCAAAACTCAACAACAGTTTTAATAATGGTTGGTATTCTGCTGCATTACTCTCTAATGGAACAAGAAAAAGAATGGCAAATGGTGCAGCACTAATTAATGCAGTTGCAAAAATTGCCTGCCACCACATATCGATGGTTTCTGAATAGCTTCTTGGCTTTTTAGAGGTATGTCCTGCTTTCATTGTTCTGTGGTCATGATTTTCTGTGTGGTGGTGGTGATCTTCAACTCCATCTTTGTTAGGATGGTGATCATATGTCCCATGAACCTCATTATTTGAAGATGGTGGTTGTTTGAACCATTTTTCTTTTCCACGCTGAATAGCTTCTTCATTTTCTTCATTATCAGCATGGCATTTACAGTGGCCTGCTAAAGTAAGAAAATTGACCAACAAGAGGACTGCACCAAAGGTATTAATTTGCATCTTAAACTTATTCTGACGAGAAAAATAGGAATTGTCAATGTTGGTATGTATACATCACATAATTAAACTAAACCCGTGATTTGTGGATCAAGGCTGAACGCGCTGCAGCTACACCGTATGTTATTGAAGTTTACCTAATCCTAGTGGCCAAGCTGTCAGTCTTAAATTTCTTATGCAGCTGTCAAAATTAAACGTTCAGCTTCTCCTTTTGTAAACGACTCTCGTTTGTTCCAGTGTGCCCAAATCGGCACATTTGAAATATTATGGAACGTCGTCGTGCTACCAAGTCTTCCTTGTCAGAAGCAGAATTGCAGGCCATCAGCCCGTCACGCCTTTTTCCCAATCAGCCGTTGGCGATGTGAGCTGGCTTCTGAAATGCTGGTGACGTGTCTGACTCGGATGAATGACTGACTCGTGTAAAATCCGATAAATAGAAGACCAGGTTTTTGAGTGGAGATGTCGGCCGGAGTATAGAAAGAAAATTATTTTCATGCAGCAGTAACAAGCCCGAGTTATGCAAGTTTATTGCTTGATATTGATAACAACGCAGCAATATACGTAAGTCGTGCTTACTTATAATTGTCATGAACAATTGAACGTCATGTAATTTTGCTTATTATGTCACTGTAAATGTGACCAAACAAACAAAGTTGAAGGAAGGTTTTATTAAACAATTAAAATTTAGTGCGTTTTTGTTTGTTTTCCATGTGCTTTTAGCTCGTGAATTGTAAACTTCGTAATATGTAATCAGGAGTTTAGTGCTGCAGGAGCTCCCCTCCGCCACCTCTTTAAGTAAATGATGGGTCATAGGGGTCCAGAAAAGAATATCCTTATGCAGAGAGTTTGGGCACGTATAAAATTGCCACTACACCCTCTTTGTTTTAAAGTACCAGTAAACTTAATGACAAAGACACAGACTTCGCTTCGCTGCAACTAACAATCATTGTTCCTACAGATTTGTTAAATTTTTTAACTTGCCGGTTTAGTAAGTTAAGTAGTTATGTCATCAAAACAGGGTTGTTTGATAATTTTTTTATGTTTGAATCTGGCATTTGCCAATGAAGATTTTAAAATGCAAATGGATCCAAGCACAGACCACAATAAAGCGTGAGTACTAGCCTGTTATAAAATGTGTTTAACTGTAAAATATATGTCAGGCCAACAAATTTTTCATGTTATTTAATTTTAGTCATTTAAAAGAAGACCTGAATGGAATCATTGACAAAAATCCAGAAGATATGAATCCAACAGAATTACAGTTTCATTACTTTCGTCAGCATGATTATGATGGTGATGAAAAACTTGGTAAGTAACAATTCATGGCATGAAAAATCCTAATGGTGACTTGCTACAAAAACTATCATGAATGTAACTGCATGACCTAATGTTTTAATCTTTAAATTTTTTACAACTGAAATATAAAGTGCATGCGTCTAGATGGCAATGAGCTTGCTGCTGATTTCATTCAACTCCGTGTAAAGAATGCAGAAAGTATGGGTGCGGTGGTAAATGATCAGTTAATAATCGATCATGTGGATGGATTGATGAAACAAACAGATCAAAACGGCGATGGATATGTAGACTTTCATGAATATAAAATGTACATGAACAATTTATGATCTGTTTTGGGATCAAGTACAAGTATTCGCTACAAATTGCCCACATAATAAAAAATTGGCAACTATATTTTGATTTGTCTGTGGGAAGTGCAAAAAGTTAAACTGTTTCACTGCCATTCCGGTGCAATACAAGTGTTTTTTTTTGTGTCTTCATCTTATGTTGACACCTTGCATGTTTTTATGTTGTTGGTTGTTTCATGCATGTCTTACCATTGTCTGATTATTCTGCCAAAAACTCAGTTCAATACAATGCTTCACAGCCAAAGTCTTACAGTTAACTAACAAGAAAAAACAGCTGACCTGTTGTTGCAGTTGAAATATGTTGCAAACTGGAAGCTTTTTGAAAAAAGCAAAGCAAAGTGACAATTACCCTCACAATTTTTTGCCATTATCACAGGCACAAAATGGTTTGTCCACATGGGATAAATTATGACAAAGTACTGTGGCAAGCATACAAAAACTGATCATTTTTAGCCATAGAGGTCAGGAATCAAGAACAATACACCATGGAACATGACAACAGTTTTCACAGTGATTGCTGTGCAACTTTTTATGGTTTCCCTTTCATGAAGGGTACACATATTGTTTTTACTGTTTTGTTTTTCAGTCTGACGCGAGTTTGCTCCCACTATTTGGTCGAGAAAGAGTTGTTTAAAATTCTTCATATTTTTACACATAATTGATGGGTGTCAGTTGTGCACTGACAACTATTTACCCCAGTTTAACCAAAGTTCCCCGAAACGTGAAATTTTGAAACAGCAATATTGAACAAAGTATGTCACCTGGAAGTTTCTTATTTTAATGGTTGATACAATTCAAAGTATTTTGTAACTTTAGTTTGAATTCATCCCTTTACCTTTGTAACCCCAAATATTCAGTTTTTTTGTTTACATGCCGTTTGCTTCAGACATACTAATCCAAATGAAATAAAATTTAAAACTTAGATATGTAGGGTGTTTCTCATTGGTTGTTTAAAATTTTAACATGGTCGGTCAAGTATTTACCCTTACAGCCGCAAATGCGCGTTTAAACCCCCACTGTTTTGCGCCAAATGTAAAACAACCCGACGCTAGGGAGTGATCGACGAATTTCTGACACAATCGGCGCAACACTCAGCGGTTGGTAATAGGCTGCTACACACATAAACGGGTGTTTATTCGTTTCGTCCAGGCGGGCGTTCTGTTGATTAACATTAGACGGTGATGACTTCGATATGTTTGTTTTTATTTTTGGTCCTGTCATTTCGCTGGCGTGTGGTCAGTATAGTTCATTACTGTGTAGTTGTGTGTATCGTACACGCAACACCTTCCAACATTTTCAAGAGATTATCATGTTTTATGACAGACGAATTCGAGCTGTTGATACTACACCACTGCTTTACGTGATTGCGTAGAGTTAACCGAGATGCGTATGCGTTTGCGTTTGCTAAATAACGCTGTGAAAGATAAAGATATTATGTTACAATAACTTGCTCTTATTAACAGTCGTAGTCTTTTGTACAGCAGCATGTAAGCTTATATTTGGCAGGTCAAAAAGCGCAATGTTTCGTTTAGAGTTTGTTGTGTGGTTTGCTGCGGCTCAATGATTACTGCTCAAACATCACTACTATGCAGAAATCGCATGTGTATGGGGACCCATCTGTTTATGCTGGCAGAAACAATCATGTTATCAAATGCGAAGGGAATTAGGGACCCAATGTAATACGGGTATTGAATACATATCCAATGTAAAAAGAAAATGGTACAGGCGGGAAACATCATTTTGGGGAGGTAGTGTATGTGGAATTAAAATATTTTAGATACCTCTTTTATTTGAGATGCAAGTAATGAGTTACTACGCTGTTTATCATCAATATTGTCACCACGGTTAGTGGCCCTGGGCAGGTGCATATCAATCTTGTGGGCGCCTATTCCAGTGCAAAATTTTAGACTTCACTGTGTTCCATATTTGTCAATTTCAGATGGAAATGAAATCATCATGTCAATTTTGCATCATGAACAAGAAAGTGTGGAAACAAATGAAGGGAACCGGGATGTACGAGCTTTTAACGATGAACAACTAATCTCTATAGTTGAAGAAGTTTTGAAATACCAAGATACAGATGGCGATGGAAAACTGGATTTTCACGAATACACAACACCGTACAACCAGGCAAAACAAGACGAAATATAAAAAAATTAAATCAGACCCCTTCGAACGCTGAGATTATCTAGCATAAGATTAGGAGATTATCTATTTACTTTCTTGTCGTACTGTTTGTTGCTTTTTATTTAAATCTTTGCAATAAAACGTAAGTGGTGAAATGTGTTGTTTATGAATAAAAATATTTTTCATGTCGTTTTATTTCCAATCGGATGTACCTCAAATATATTGTGATAAATGTGATTTCAAACGTGACAAACAGAAATAATAACTAGTTTACTCTTCCCGGTGAAAGTTGCCAAAATTATTGATGAACAACCACACTTTGGTCACTTATTTTGCTTCGATTGAGACTTTCCTACAGATTTGCTACCTCACGCTGCATTTCTTCAGTTTTAACCTACAATCTGGTTTAAATCGAAAAAAATTGTGCTGTTGTAAGATTGCGAAATTCGCTTTTCATTTAGGCTACATACATTATCAAATTTACACTATAACCAGAAAACTGTTACCAGAATTGCATGACAAGTGCAAAAAAATGACACAGAGATTAAAATAAAAAAATTGGGGATTTCTACTACGGCTTTTTTAAACTTTACTTCGGGCAACCTTCTCATTTTTTATCCATTGCCACAGAGAAGTTGACATGTCCCTTATGTTGCGAGTAGCACGCGCCATTGTAGTCAGGTGGTGACGCCTTCTCTCGACGGCTGTGTAAAATATGTTGTTTTTTAATTTTCTGTGCACTTTATGCCACACAACTAACTTACGCAAAGGCTTCGATAACTCGAGTAAAATGCTTTTGGTTTTGGAAGTGGAATGCAATTAGAACCAAGAGCATTAAAACAAACACAATGGATCCTGTAATAGCTGCGAGGCTAACCGCCTTTGCTTCCGACACTGTGTTTTTATCATCAGTGCAGGGTTCAAATATTGGCTGACGATCGCCGTCGTTGTTAACACTTCGCATCAACATCATTGAACTGGGAGGTCTAATGACTCTCTGGTCTGTTATTTTACTCCCCTTAGTTGCTGCCCAGCTGGTCATGTCTACATAAAAAACATAATAATAAATTCCTGTCGCCTTTGTTGGTCGAACGTCTGTTTTTTACCGGTGACTTCGACAGAGATCATGAGCGAGTTGTGCTTGACGAAATGTCTGGTGCCAACAATGTCGCTTACTTTCATAAATTTGCTGTATCCATATCCACTGTTGCGAGCCTAAATACTTTGTGTCTAAACTGACCACATAACACACTTTAAGTAATACCTACCGAGGTCGGTTGGTCCCACGATCCAGCATCAGGGCCGGTCATGTAATTGCTGAACTGATTCATTCGGGTAAGAGCGTCGGCTCCTTGATCGACCACTGACATTTTAACAAATCGATTGTAGAATGGCCATTTCAATTTATCATCGTTAACACCCATAGCAACATAATAATACATAGCCATGTATTCGCCGTTAGAACTTGATGATCCAACCGGGTAGACCTAGTGTTAAAAGTTGTTAAAATTTGTATGTATACGTTAGCGATTTAACTTTGACTATTTACCTTTATTTGATAAGCATATCCGTCATCAGTGTACATTACAGGGCTGTACAAGTAATCACCGGGCGAGGAGCTGGCAATTAACTCTGCATAGTTGTTGACAACAAAATAACCAGTTTCACAGGGTTTGTCCAAGACAGTGATGTCATCGACCGCTATCACATCAAGGGTCTGACCTCCTAAAGCCAGTAAATAGGTAATGGAATAAACGGCACCAAGTAAGTTTGATAATACACACCTGACTTGGCAACAAACACAAGCTTGTATTCTGCTGGTGCCGAAATAGTAAGACGTTCAACATTCCAGTAAGTTTCGTGGTCCCCAGAAAGTGTTGTTACCGATGACCCCAGTTCTAATATTTCTCCAGTTGATGTGTCAATTTTTGCAACGTGCACGCTAAAAATTAATCACCTCAATCATCTCCAATGGTTGTGATGCCAAACCCAATGGACTTATTGCTTTTAAAACGTAGAACACAGAATGATTGTGTCCATTACCTTAATGATGCCAAACTGTTGGTCGCTAGATCCATATAGTACGAAAACTCAAGACACTGTTGGGGCACATTAGATTTTAAGCGCATTGTCTGCATATTTGCAACTCCATTCATGCTTGCATTACTGTCAAAAAGCATGTAACTTCCTAGACATACAAAAAAATAATTTAATCAAACTTTTGAAAATTACTGGAAGGAAAATTGCACACTCAAAAAGGTTCCAACATACCGGATCCGGTTGTTCCGCTGGTTCCATCTGTGTCTGGAACAAATGGGGATACCGTAATAGCGGGTGCTTCACCAATGGTAAACCTGTAAATATTTTAATATTTGGTGTGAATTTTGAGTAAAAAGTTTACTCCCGTAGCAGACTATTGTATCTGGCGACGTCACAAACCTCCAACGTTTTTTTGTATACGACAACAAAAATAAAAGCTGTCCTTGAAAATACTATGTGAAGGTATAAGAATAATCGTACTCACCTCACCCAGTCAGCATCGTCAGTGGTGTTTTGTACATAGCCGCAAACAGGTTCGTCCTCAAAATTGCAGCTGTATGATACCCTCAAGGGCTCCGCTACATTATAAGCAAAATAAATTAACAAACCCAAATTTAAGCCTTAGAGTAAAAACGAGACCTACTGCACTGATACATGCGACTAATTTTTGTCACGTCTCCAACACTAAACGTTCTGCGCTGACCGATGACGTCTTGAAATGCGGGGTCTTTTGTAACAATGGTTGGCTCACCATTTGACCTGTATAAAAGCTTTTTAAGCAAAATAAAACAATGCAGGATCCCGCATCGACCTACGAGAACGACGTGTCACTGTAGTGCATTACGGAATTGTAGTCGTATGGTACTCGTCTGTCATCAACCACGTCGTAACTGTACGAATTGAAATTATGTTCCTTTCCTAAAACAGAAATAAACCGAACACATAGTTTGTCAAAATGTACCACACAGCAGAAAACTTGTTTGTGCAAACACGGTAAATAAGCTTGACATAATAGGCCTACCACCAGGGCCAAGCTGCGGTTGCCAGACGCAAACAATTACCTAAATAATATTAAATAGAATCTTTTCACTACAAGCTTACCTGCATCAACATTGTCCAGTTCAATCGTAACATAGTCATTTCGGTCTGTCCGGGATTGTTCGTGATAAATCCCAAGGGCGTGCATAATTTCGTGTTGTACTACAGACATTTTTTCACATCCGTTGCCAATCGATATAGTTTGCGGTCCACCAACTTGACCAACGCTTGAGTAGCACCTGGTAATTGTTTTGAAGGAATGCTTTGAACTGCATTGTTGGATGTGTAGCCTACTTTGCATTGCGTGTGAAATATGTCAAGTTAATTGTTATATGCAGCGTTTTACTTTCTTGGGTTGGGCAAAAAGACTTACCCACTTAAGGCATCGAAATAAATGTAGTTTGTTTCAGTCGTCCTGTCCACAAAACTTAAGCAAGTTCGCATTTCATATTCTCGACGTGCTTCCTCAATTGTTGCTATTGCCTACACAAGGAATAAAAGTGCCGATTGAGGTTAGTTAAACAAAAATAAGTAACTCCTACCTCTAAGTTAAGTTCTGGTGCATAGGTAACCGGTATGGATTTCGTGTCCCAATGTCTTCCCTCGTCCACCAACGTGTTGTAATTACTAACAGACACAATATCGCCATCGCGGAGACTGTCATCTGTGTTATATGATATAAGTTTCGTGTAGTGGGTATCGTAACTAAAGGACGACAATTGTAACACATATGCCTACCAGTGTTTATTTCAAATACATCTCTATCTTGGGGAGCATCAATAACATCAAGATCATCCTGTTCTCCGACAAAGAGTTCTATGAAGAAATTTTTAATTAACTTGAGAAGGGGTTTGTCTGCTTAAAAAAAATGTGTTTACCACTTTTGGTGGAAACTCCACCTTTTCCTTTGACTTGAAAATGCTGTGGTGTAAGCTTGGCCTGAACACAAAATCTTAATTATTTTTAAAATTGATTGCTGTTTGCAGTTAGACAAAAAGCCATACCTGCACCAAAATCAAACTGGCCAACACGAAGCAGGCGACAAGCAAGATCTTCATGACACTTTTCTAGCTTTATGAAGCAAAATAAAAGCAACAATTCTACTTCTAAAAATTGAAAGAGCGCGCTTAACGATTCAGTGATACCCTGCCACAACAGTTACTGTAATTTCGTTTTAATAGTCAATACAACCTGGAAGTTTTTTTTAACATATAAAGGTTTTTGAGCTGTTGCACTCATATGTACAAACTTGGCTGTGAAATCCGCTGCCTAATATAGGCGCATACCGACTTTATATACGCCACAGTTGTGGCTATTAATTAACTTGATTGTCGTCAACGGTTTTCTTAGAAATAATCACATGACAAAGGACAGTGGCCTAATTAAAAAACATTCAGATCAAAGTCGAAAATCTCGTATGTATTTTATTGCTAGCGAACGCAAAGTTACCACAAACAAAATATTTGTTGATCGATAATCTACTCTGAAGTGTTTGTCAAAACGAACAAAGTCCATAGCAACGTTGCCGTCCTTGCACGTTGCATAGTTAAAACCGTTTTTCAGTGTCCTATCTGCATTAGCAACTTTTATACCGCAAGGCGTTAGGATAAGAACCTGTAAAAATGGGGTCTACCTGCAATAAAAACCTAAACGAGCGAATCTATTCACAACACTCTATTGGCCGTCAAACTAGCTGGTTCTAAAGATAAAATGCAATATTTTTCCACGATGGAACTATGGCAAGCATAGCCACTAAAAAGGCAATTTAAAGAGCAATAGCGTATGTTAATTAACCATACAAATTTGTGCGTTATATTTCAATATATTTTTATCTTTTGTAATTTTTCGTCGTACAATGGCAGGGTCTTGAAATCAAAAAGTAAAGAACAGCACAAACAAAGCGTGTAATTGTTAGTAAAAAAATGCATTGAGTAAGCAGGCAGGGCGGTATCAAACCTTCAGGGAGTCAGGGCAAAAACAGGGGGCCTTTTCGACCGACGTGTATGACGAGGCAAAGCAAATTGTTGTTGTTTTTAGAACATCAGCGACGATTTCACAAAAATCCAAAAAAATTTAAGGTGGTAAAAAAAAATCATTTTTGCCTTTCGGTGAGGCCCAGGGCATTTGCTCCTAATCCTATCCTTGATCCGGCCCTGCAAGTTAGTATAAATCAGCACTACAAAAGCAAGAACAGATTGCCACTACAAAAAAGCACAAGTCGAAATGTTGTGTAACAAAAATACTAAGCGGTAGTTTCATTATTATTTGTTTGATCGATATCATTCAACAATTCCTTGCTCTCCTCCATGGCAGTACTGTCAGTACTTCCTCTTTTCTCTATTCTGTAACAAATGCAACATGCTAAAAAGTATTTGCACAAATGCAGTAAACTACATTGTCGATGTTTCTAAGGTAACAACACCTCAACATCTCCTTCACATTTTTTAACAACCTGCTTTATCTGGATTGGACATAGATTCATGGTAATATGACCTCTAAAGCGGATAACCATATAGATGCCGAACCTATTTTTTTTACATTTAACCACGTAAATGAACACAACTTTAAAAAGCAGTTTTACCTCAACACAAGTTACAAGCTATCGTAACAAAATGCAACGGTTCATTACCAGGCATGTCTGAACAAACGATTTAACTAGAAGGGTGGATTTCACTTTATTGCCATTCCATATACACTATCACTCGATTTATGAAGGATATATAATCAATACATTATTTTACATTGGGTCACATATTTACCTAAGCTTTTTACGGCATGAACGTTCCTGCAGGCAGAATATGTATCAATACCCATGTATACATGTCAAATTGAATCAGAAGAAAACATAATGACACACCACTGTGGCCCAATCTACAAACCTTACAGGCCTAGCACATCAACTTTTGGGGCTTTAGGGGTAAACACAGCATTTGATGTACCACAATGGCATGTTTTACAAACTGTGTAAATTTTAACCAATTTGGACAAAAACATTTCATGTCCAAAGAGCGTAAACAAAGTGCATGGGATATTTCGCCCTTTTGGGGCTATGGGGTTAATCGGAATGGGATGAAACACCATCATGATCATATCTATGATCTGTGAAAGTTGTTAATGGATAAAAGTGCATGTACAAGCTGCATGTTAAAAAAACAAGTGTATAAACTAGTGATGTACCGAAGCTTCGGTTTGCCAAATTTATTCGGCTGAATCAGCGATTTGAAGATTCGGTATCGGCCGAATAATTTGTTGCGATTCGGCCGAAACCGAGCTTTAACGCACACAAAAAATAACGTTATGGAACACCAACAATAGTGTCCAGGCGTCATTGATAGTTGCTTTTACTTAAAATGAGGTTATCTTTAAGGCACAAAACGTGTCTTTCCGCCTACGTACCACACAATCTTTCAAACTACGCTATAACTAACAAGTCTAACAACGAAGGATTTATGAATATTTCGTTTCGTAACAATAAAACTGTTGTACATGGTGTTTTTGTAATCCTGCTGTTCACGGCAAGTTAAAGTAGATGTCTGTCACAGATAGAGCAATTATTGTTTTATTTATTGCGTTAACTAGCATTCAGTAAAGCAATATCGTTTTGTTCACTCCCGGCAAAAGATTGGTAGCTCATTTGGAGACTAGCAATGACGGCCGCGGCAACCTTTAAACCCACAGAACAAGATAATAATACGACACAACATCCTGTTGCAGCACCACTGTTTGCCTAGCAGCAAAGTCTTAGGGGGCCCCTGACTGATTCCACCAACGTTCCCCCCCCCAGTCTTGATTCTCCTTTTGCGCCAAACTCACCCTCCGATGTGAGCCCCCGCCACATACCGCCTTATAATTACGGTGTAGCTGCAGCACGTACAATCTTGATCCACCAATAGTGCCCTTCAATTTTTTGCGCTTAATAACGTTTTTTTTACGTTGCGCAGATATTTCCGGCTTGGTGATTGTTTTAGTGCAATTGTGTCGCTACGATTTCTTTTACCAAGCGAAATAAACTCTACTCAACTCAAAGTCATGTGATTATGTCAAAAGCGTGGCGTACGGGTTTGCGTGACGTCACAAATGATTCGGTTGATTCGACTATAAAATGAATGAGTGAATTGCTGTGCCGCACTGTTTTCTACATTGCCAAATAGCAAACATATAAAGGTCACCACTGCCTAATTTAATCAGCGAAACGCCTGCCTGGCCGAACCGAATAAACGCCCGTTTATGTGTGAAGCAGTAGCCTGTTACCAACGCTGAGTGTTGTGGCCTTGTGTTATAAACTCGTCAATCGCCCCGCGTCGTATGCGCAAAACAGTCATCGTTCAAACCTGTATTTTCAGCTGTAAGGGTAAATACTTGACTGATCATGCTAAAATTTTTAACAACCAATGAGAAGCACCCTACATGTGTATATTTTAAATTTCAATACGTTTTGATTAAGGGCATGTAAACAAAACACTGAATATTTGGGTTAAAAAGGTAAAAAATAGGTGAATCGAAACTAAAGTTACAAAATACTTTGCATTGCATCAACTATCAAAAAAGGAAGATTCTAGGTGACTTACTTTGTTAAATATTGCAGTTTTAAAAATTTCACATTTTGGGGGCCTGTGGGTAAACCGATGGGTGAACTGGGGTAAAAAGTTGTCACTTCACAACTTTAGATACCCATCTATCATGTGTGAGTTTTTAAACAAATTTGAACAACTCTTTGTTGACCAAAACGTGGGAAAACTCATGTAAACAAAAAACTAAACATTTGGGTTTAAAAAGAAAAAAAATGGGTAAATCCAAACTAAAGCCTAAAAATCATTTAAAATACTTTACATTGTATCAACCATTAAATCAAGAAACTTCTAGGTGACTTACTTTGTTAAATATTACAGTTTCACATTTTGGGGACCTGTGGGTAAACTGGGGTAAAAAGTTGTCGGGGGGCAACTTCAGATACCCATCTATCATATGTAAAAATTTGCCCAAACGTGGGAGCAAACTCAGACAGAAAAGAGTAAAAACAATATGTGTCCCCTTCATGGAAGGGGGCCCATAATAAAACTTGCAACAACCAAACCTTTCTTAAATTTATGAACACTTACCCCAACCGTTCACTGCGCTTTCCCTTTGACGAAGCGAGCCATTGCAATAACATGTATGTGACTGTGCACATTGTTGTACAACCTGCCGTAAAGTACATCAAAGTCATTGGGTTTTTCTCAACAAATTTCCCTACAACAAGTGGACAGATCATTTCTCCGAGAGCTGCACCGACTACCAATGTACTTGCAGCCCTAAAACAAAGAAACATAATGTAATAGCTTTATATTAGTAAAGTTAAAAAGTGTCGGGCAGATGGTAGTCAAATCCTTACCAGGGCATTTTATTTACAGTAGGGGGGGAACTGCACACTCCATCCTATTAAGGACATATACTACCATCAGGTTTAACTAGAGCAGTAGTTCCCGACCTTTTTCTGATCGTGTTATGTTCTGTCACCAAGCAATTGCTAATTGGTAGCTATGTAAAATGGGTGTAGTCATAAATTTAACAACAATACCCTTTGACAGACCAAATATAAGCTTACAAGCTACTGTAGTGTAAAAAAATTTACTGTAATAGGAGCAAAGTTATTGTTAAGCATGATCTTTTTTTCAGTGTGATGTACCAACATATCTTAGTTACAACCCTCAATCACAACTTGATTTTAACACTAAATGACTTGTTTTATGCATGAAGCAGTAGTTTCGGCAAAAAGAAAACTTATGGCAAGAAATAATGTTTATTAATACCCAGACTATCAGTAAATGTCTGTGTCTAACAAGGATAAGTTACACATACATTGGTTTACCCAGCAAGTACTGTTTGGTGTTAAAATTATCAACTACAGAATTTTTTGTACACTTTATACCAATTGTAAACATAGTATGCATTATAAACTAAAACAAATATGCCTTGTAAAATTTATACTTTTACCTTCCATTTATAGTGATGTACTGTTCTGCCCAAGAAATTCCTGTTGGAAAAGTGCTTGCTATAGAAAGACCAAAAAACGCAACACCAACCCAAAGTAAGAAAATAGCGGAAGTTGAGTATAATGGGTAGCACAATAACAATATAGTTGACAAAATAGTCCCAAATATATCACATTTTAGCAAACCTAAAACAGAGTTGACAAAAATCAGGATTGTAGGCTTTGAAAAATGTAGTTCAAATGGCATGTAAACATACTGTTTGGTGACAAAAATCGTGTGACAAAAATAGAAACAAATCGTCCAAATGCAAACCAGCCCCAAAAAACAGAATTTAGGGCAGTTCCTTGATCTTTAGTAAATTTGGTTGCACCAGCAGTTGCAAATGTAAAAATATACAGTCCAAATGCCACTTCCATTCCCACATAGACCATGAAAAAGATAAACAGTAATCCAAGGATAGTCCATCTTAAAAAAAAACCTTTAAAGGTTTTTGCAAAGGTTTTTCTTTTAATTGCAGAAATTAAACAAAATTTTTATTTGTTTTGAAGTACCCCAGAGAAATCCAATACATATTAAAAACAAATAAAAACCTGAATGCTTTGCCCTCTTTCTTTATAGTATTTTGTTGGTTTGAGACCATTTTAGCAGCCTTAGTGCATGTTAGTCCAAGGAAGGACAGAGAAACAAGACATGCAAATACTGCTGCAATTGTGTAGGCCCAGTAGACATTTGAAACTTGTGGTTCAACAGTTGTAGAAACATTGCTTTTAATTGAGCTATTGCTTAGATCAAGTATAAATGGTTGTGCAATTAGAGGAGCAGTTGTGGCTCCCAATGCAAATGAAAAGTGCAACATTTGCATGAACGGTTCAGATTTTTTTTCACCCCAAATTCTTAAGCACATAACATTTCCACCTGCAAACAAGAAACACAGGACACAGACTTGAAGAGTAAACAAGAAATACTAATAAATTATTACTAGGCATGTACAAAAAGTTGTAACCCACCAGTGTCTAAGAACCCCATCGATACTCCAATTGATGACATCACAAAACCAAGTGGTACTGCTTCAACCCAAGGAACCAAAGCCAAACCGATTGATGACACAAAAAGAGATAGAAAAATCATTATTTGCTGGTTCACTTTGCTGTAAATGTTAGTTGATTTTTTATGAACAAAAATGTACTACATGACTTGAAGCTTTGTACATAAAATACTTTTTCAGTTTTATTAGTTGTAGCATGAGTTGAGTCTAGTTCAACCTTTTTCACAAACTCATCGTACACTTTCAACGTAGGCAAGTTTCAAACAGTAAGTAACACTTAATTATCAATCATTTTAACTAGTTTATACATCAAAACAAACCCTTACTTTAGAATCAATCCACTCAAAATCGACCCAAATAGATATCCAACTGCTCGAGCAGGAAGAATAAACGATATGCCCTCTATGGTAGTATTGATGTTGTGTGCCAATGTCGGTAACGTTGGTCCAGGTAATGCAATAGCAACCCCCTACATCAGTATAAAAATTACCACATGACTAACAATTTCCACACAAGAATACGTCACCAGGGCTAAAAATCCTAAACAGAGGCACGTTGTTTTTGCATACTGCAATGTTTTTTGCTGGCTGGATTTCCTATTCAAGTTGCTGTTCATGATGCTTTGGTTGTTTCTTGTTTCACAAACAATACCCTTTTATGTCAATTGTCAATGTATATTAAAACGATTCTACAAAATATTCAGCATGTTACATTAGATCAAAAAATGGCTTGGAAATATATCACACATAAGAGTTTTTATAGAATTGTACTGATTATTGCAAATATTTTTGTACTTTGTATGGGAGACAAAAAAGTATATGGACATGAAGTATTTCGCACGACATCATTATTCCACCTTAACAATGGTTTAATAATTGCATTTCATAAAATCAAAACAGTTTTTTTTTAAACAAACATTCCTTCTAAAACACTTAATATTTGTTCATTTGACAAATATTCAGATTCAATGATCAATTTTATGAGTGTTATTGTCTGAGCTGAAGATTTGCAAAACAGTGCAACTCTTCCATTCAAACCAACAATTATTTCGAATGCCAGTCTTGAACCCAATTCTGGCAAAAGTATGCAGTCTGGTGATAACAATTTTCTTGCAAGATTTGAAGAAGTTTGAAACAACATTCCATTCCTTTCATTGATATGGCCTATTCCATGAGATTTTCCTTTCACATCCACACAAGTTATTTCTGGTTCCATATGTTTGTTAGCAATAGTAAGTTTTCCAAACACAACATCTCCAGGAGAAAGGTTTGGTCGGTTCCTTTTTGATGCTCCCTCAAATGAAAGACAGTTAAGAAGGGCCTGTATACACAATTGACTGGTAATAACCAATTAAAACACTTCACGCATTTAAGTTTTTACACATAAAATGGATAGTAAATACCAAAACTAGTAGTAGGTAAAACAGTGGCTTTCACCATATTGCCATTCCATACACACTATTACCCAATAAGAAAGGATACATATACGTTTACTACATTATTTTACATCGGGTCCCACAGTAAACAAAGATTTTTATGACATGATGGTTTCTGCAGGAACACATGGGTCCCCACAAATACAAGAGGATTACGCATCAATTTATACACATGTTAAAATAGTAGCAGAAGTTTCAAATAAGTTTCATAAAATCTACAAACCTTATAAACTTTGGGGTAAACACAGCAGTGTACTATAATGGCATGGACTCCAAACTGTTTAAATTTCATCCAGTTTTGACAGAGTTTTAAAATTTGACCTATTTTAGTGGTCTAACAGGGTAATTGTTGGGGCTATGTCTTCAAATTAATAATTCGATACACCATAATGGCATGTTCTACAAAATGTGTAAATTTCATCCAATTTCAACATTGTTTAATAATTTGACCCATTTTAGGGGGCTAGCGGGGTAACTCATGGGGCTATACGATCAAACAAAGAAATCGATACACCACAAAGGCATCTTCTACAAACTGTGTAAATTTCATCCAATTTAAACATTGTTTAATAATTTATTCCATTTTAGGGGGCTAGCAGAGTAACTGCTGGGGTTATGGGGTCAAACAAAAAATGATGCACCACAATGGCATGTTTTACAAACTGTGTAAATTCCATCCAATTTGAACATTGTTTCATAATTTGACCCAGTTTAGGGGGCTAGCAGGGTAACCACTGGAGCTTTGGCATCAAAATATTAATCTGATGTACCACAATGGCATGTTTTGCTAAATGTAAATTTCATCCAATTCGAACATTGTTTAATAATTTAACCCATTTTTAGGGGGCTAATTGGGTAACTGCTTGAGCTATGGGGTCAAACAGGAAAATCAATGCACCACAATGGCATGTTCTACAAACTGTGTAATTTTCAACAAAATTTGGACATCATTTAATAATTTAATCCATTTTAGGGGGTTGGCGGGGTAACCACTGGGTCTTTGGGGTTAACCAAATTTAATGATGCATCACCATGACCATATTTTCCCCAAAAGTGCATAGTGCAGGGAATATTTCTCCATTTCAGGGTCTAGTGGGGTAACTGTAGGGGCTATGGCATTGGGTTAATCGAAACGGCTAACACACCGACAATATTATATCTACCAGCTGTGAAAGTTTCATCCAAATGCATCAAACATTTCATGTCAAAAGTGCATAAACAAGCTGCAGGTGGAGAAAAAAGAAAAAAAACAGAGTGAAAACAATGTGTCCCCTTCAGGGAAATTTCATCTATATAAAACAGCTGGGGCCTGTAGGTGTCGATTCCTGAGGGGGTGGCCACCCCACAGGAAATTTCTAGGGTGGCATCCATTATACAATGCCTACTCCTCCACCCCAGAATTTTCCTGGATTCGTTATTATATTCTTGCTGTGAAAACGTATGTTGCTTGCATTAATTTTTAAAGACTTGTTTGCACCAGACACGTGAAACAACACAGGAGAAAGTCCCATTTTGCACGTCTCTTGTGCTATATGCACTGATAATATCAGTGATAACAGAGAGTATAATGACACTATGAACAAACAGGCGCACGTTGTGTAATTTGTTATTCCACACAAAAAGATTTGCTAAAAAATCAACGTCAATGCTGGGGCCATAGGGTAAAACAAAGCAATCAATGCACTACAGTGACATGTTCTACAATTTTTTTAAAATTGAGACATTGTTTAATAATTTGACCATTTTGGGGGGTCTATAAGTATGTTCACATTAGAATATCAACTCCTATTCACCATAATGGGAAAGAGAACCTATAAATACTCTGTACCAACCTGGTTGCTTGATCCAATGTCAACTTTATAATAATCACCCTGTTTGCTACTGACCACTCCAATTACATTTTCACCTTTGCATGGAACATATCTTTTTTGGTGGCAATCAATCCAAAATGTATTGGGTGGACTAAAACGCAAAGTCCCAGATTTTGAAACAATAACATCAGTATTGTTTTCGTTTAAAAGACCTGGTCCCAGCCGCACAGTTTCACCATGACAAAGTGAATGTATTTTTGAGTTGACAACATCTCCTGGCAAATAAACATGGTCTCCAACACTATTGAGCAGCATGTCTGACACAAAAAAACAACAGTTACAGATTTAACCTAACCCAAGAAATTGTCAAAGGTACATTAGTGCAGAAATTGTCCTGAACCACGGGTTCTTAATACAGACGATCTCAGTTTCGGGTAAACTATAATAGAGCTGAAGCTTACATCACACTCAAATCAGTCTGTGTAATTCTTATTGCGAATAATACAATCGCATTTGCCAAACAAATGGCATCATCAGTTCTAAACAATACGTGACATTTCGGTTTGAAAATGCTTGTCAGTTTGATAAAGTGATGTAAAAATGTGTGAAAATGGAGAAATACATTTCAGATAGCCAGGAACAGGGTCATATGCACAATTTTTGAAGGGAGGTTTAATGTTGCGACTTGGAGATTTCACTAAACTGGAATTGTTCACATCAGGTGTTCCGGTTTGGGGGAATTCCTCATAATCCAAAAACAAGAAAAATGCGTAATGCTATTTACCACACAGCGTTATCATTACTAAGTGTTGACATGGGCTGCAAGCTAAAGATATTAGTCTTTCTTAGACTTAACATTAAAGTCACAAACTTGTGTTAAGCTCATGTGCAGGACTGAAATGCTTAGTTAATTTTGCTAGATGCATGTGTTACTACATAATAAACAACTCATTTTAATCATTGTGGTGCAGCGGCCAACCCAAGAGGATTTGGTGGTGAGAACCTCCCCTTTGACAAATGCATTTATTTTATTAAAAACTATGCAGAAAGTAGTTTTTTGTCTCTGCTGTGCAGCAGCAGCCTTGTATTGACTTAACATCATGTGCTTTTTTATTTGAAGTGTCTCATCAGGCATTGCTAACAAAACAATGGTTGTACTGAGTGGCACAATGAGTTAAAGAGGTTAGGCAAACTGACACCATAAAAAAATGTCAAGGTTGTAACATATAAGCTTTGAAACATTCTTTGCCCCATTTTCATGTGTCTCCTTTTCCATCTGTCTAAGTCAACAGTAACACAATCATTAACGTTTACAGCTTTTAAGATCGCTGATAAAAACTTTATTATGCGATCGTGTAGAAACCTCTATTTAAATCCCACTGACGCATAAGTCAAAATGTATTTTTAACACATCATACTGACATAATTTGAACCAGTTCAGGTGGCACACTTCCAAAAAGTTGCTAAAATATCGTATCTTCTTGCTTTAGCAATATAAGGCGTGTTGAATTAGTGTGTGCGTTATCATTCGTTGTGTGTTATTAAAGCGTTGTTGTATTTCGTTGTTGTACTGGCACTTTGCCATATTATATGACATCGGTGGGCAAACTTGTTCAATGGAAGAGTCACTTGCGGAAAAACAAACACCAGTGAGCCACAAAATTGTTTTCTACAATAGTGTCAATATGGTAAGCAACAGTTACTGAAACAATATCAACATTTTGTTTTTGTTTGATTTGATTTAAAGCTGTGTGAGGTAACAACTCCTTATCAATTTTAAATGTTATTACTCAGCTACAAGAGCAACAAAAAACATGCTTGCCAGCGGCATGCGGGCTTGCCCACCGTTGTTATGTGAAGTTGATCCTCCGTTTATTTTCGAGTGAATATGAATCGGTGTTGTACAAGAGTAAGTGTTATTCGACATGTTTTACACATAGACAGACGCAGATGGAAAAGGACCTAGTTGTGCCAATGGTTGGACACAATGGTTACTTCAAGCAAAAACATATGCATCCCACAAAATCAAATTAGATATTCCTAATTTTTGGCAAACACTTCAATCACTTGCTTTGCGGACACAGCTGTCATTAAATAGAGTCAATCCACTCCGTTTTCCTTCTGCAATAGGTTTTCTGATGAAAATGTGTTGTGTAACATTGCTCCTATGTTGGTTAGACAAAGTTTCTAAGTTGTTCTGTGTTTACATCAACACCAATCTCTACTGCGGTTCACATCTTGCCATGTTATATCAAAAAAGGAATACACATTAAAACATAACCTTGCTGCCTGTGGTTGCAAAAAGTTTAATGCATTTCACCCACAACAATGTGTATTCCACCAGCAGCATTTTAGATTATCAGGGAATTTCCCTAAACCGGAGTTAATGATATAATTAATTACCATGGTTTGGTCAGTTGAAATATCAGGCTCCCCATAACACTTAATGTCCATTTTTAACACAAAAAGTGAGATAAAAATGATAATGCAATGTTAACATTAAAAATGTAAGAAAAAAGATAGAAAAAAGCTTGTTTTCATTACTTGTCTAGTCTTGTTTTTCTTCTGACTTTGTCTCAGTCAGTTCTTGAATAAAGCGTAATCGCTTCAAAAACAATTTCCAAGCAATAAACCAAAGACACGCAATAAAAAATATTAACACAACGATACTTCCCAAAAGTAAGGCAATAGTAATAGCTATATCCACCAGCATATCTGAAAAAGAGGTTAAAGAAAGATCTATAACATTCAACGCACATTAAAGCTTAGAAATATATAATGCCACCATGTATTTTCTATGCCTTGTTTTGGGGTATAACATTATTTTAAACACAAACAAAACATGTATATACACCGTAAAACCGCAGTTAACCTGGATTTGATCGGCCTGACATATTCAATATATTGATACAGTAAATTCGTTACACACGGAATTCGTCACACAAAATGATTTGGGCAACAACATAACAATTGACTGTTACAGCAAACATGGGGTAATAATGGTGGATAGTTAACCGAGTGATTACAATGTATATGCATAAATAAATAGTGTTTTAGGGTATTGTGCTCATGAGTGACATAACCACATCACCAAAAGAAGTCACATTACACATTTATGTATGTTTGTATATTTATGTAAATGCCAAATCCAACTGCTGATCATAAAAACAGCACATACATGGTGTTAAGGTACACCAACAGAACAAATCATTTGTGGTGGGTTTGTTTCAAATTGTCTGCAGGATAACATTAATGCAGCATTGGTAAATATATTTTAACACTTAAAACTGTAACGTTATCTGTTTCACCATTTTAAAAGAACCTCACAATTCTCTGGAATCATCTTCCTATACCTTCTGGCTTTTAAAATTTTTAGCAATAACAATTTTTAATGACAATAATGGAAACTACAATTGACTGTTAAAACATGACTCATTTAGCTTTATTGCACTTCAAGTCTAACGAAGTAGGTGGATTAATTGATATGTATATGTTTGGATTTCGCGAGTCATAAAAAATTGCACGTTATGCAAATAATAAGTTTGAGAATCATACGCAGTCACGATTACGATATGCGTGAAAAACCACGACGTCATGTATGGCCTTGTGAAATAAAACTGCTGAATCATAAATCTCGCAAATTTTGCTTCGTCATAGCCTATCTCACACGCGAGTGCGATATTTTGCTGCTAAAAAGTTGCCACGCCACGATGTCCATTATTTCCACGAATGTTTTTCACGTTTTAAGCGGAAACTGTATCTAGTTCTTTTAGTGAAGCCCAGCGCAGTGATGGGCAACCTTACAGCTTTTAAAAACTACACAGCTTCCTAGCAATAAGATTAGCGCCAAAGCAGTAAACTATTCAGATAGTTTATTTGCTTCATTTTCCTTGTTCACGCAACCATGACAGTGTATATTTAGTTTGCCGTAGAGGTAACTGAAACAATTTTAATTAAGTTCCTTCGAACCACGATCTATTCAATTTTTAAAGTTGGTCCTTATTAAATTGATTCAACCCATTTAACTGGGTTCTACTTTGTTGGAGCTATATCGCTTTAGGTGTCTTGTTCAGGGAAACACAAGAAATCAATGCAAGATTTAAGCCAACAACGTATTAGCATGAAGCGAGTATATGCTTACTACTTGACTATGTTGGCCCAAGTTAGCAGTCAACAAACTTTCATCTGTGCAAAATAGAACAGAGCACAAAACTTGATACGACAATTACAGTGTCACAGCTCACAGGCTAGCCTAAATTGTCTGGTATGCTACATGACACCTGCTGTGGACTATTAGCAAAATAAAAAATTATGCACTGAATGTAGGCCATGCTTTCATTGTTCCTCCAGCATACTGTACACAGTGCAGCCTGATGCATTAGGGTTAGCAGAGAGTAAAATCAGGGATTCCGGTTAACCTGAAATAAAATTTTTAGCTTCGACAGAAAGATCGATGGTTTGCATCCTAGTAAGTATGAGAAATGCATGACTGAGCAATTTTTCTTCACACAAGTTTTCTTCTTGAAAATGGAATTACATTAAATTAGTACTTAACCAAACTTTATTAAACATGACATTTATTTTTGCAATATTTGTTTACCCTGTTTTGCTTATATTCAACAATATAGATTTGTGCATAACTTTAAAATGCCACCGACACAAAGCACTGCTGTGTTGGTGAAAAACTATATCAAAGACAATGTGGTGATGGTCTTCAGTAAAACAACATGCCCGTTTTGTGCAAAGGTGATGATTTTTAAACTTGCCTGCTTAATAGATAATGATAATTAGATAGGGAATATGGTACTACAGTTATTCATTTTGAACAGGCATACATACACAATAAACATTTTTCTCTCGTACATTGTTAAACCCTAATTGGAATTTTCTGAACTTAGATTTGTGAAATTATGTTATTTTTTACTGTTTAATTTCTTTTTTTGTCTAATACTATTTGTTCCACATTTTTGGTCAAAAAAGTGCTGTCTGTACAAAAGTCGTACATTTATTAAATGGAAATTCCTATGAATTTTATGCTTTAATTATTGTTACATCTCTGAACATTTACTATGTGTCCCCTTCATGAAATTTCGGTTTTCTCTAATTTTTCTGTCCAACACAGACTTGTTCCATCATAGGTTTAATCCAAAAATTCGTTCAAATTTCTTCAAATTTGCATGTATAATAGATGGGTATCTGAAATTGTGTACTGTCAGTTTGACCCCAGTTAACCCATCGGTTAACACACAGGCTTCAAAAATGTAAAATTTAGTTTCTAACATTTTCACATTTAGGTGAAGGCCTTATTTGATTCCTTGGGAGTTCCTTTTCAAGTATTTGAAGTTGACAATGATGGTGAAGTTTTGTGTGTGAAATATTATCATCAACATGCAGTTAAATTTGTTTTTGTGTTTTTAGTCAACACATCTGAAATACAAGAAGAATTGTTCAAAATTTCAAATTTGAAAACTGTTCCAAATGTGTTTATCAATGGTCAACATTTAGGTGGATGTGATGCAACTCTAAAAGTAAGATTTAAACAGTCTGAACAAAGTACCAAAACAGAACTTTCTGTAACAGCATGTTGGGTAATTATTCCCTTTTCTCTCACAAAAAAGTAACATTGTTTCATCTGGTACAAGCGCAAAAGCAAACTACTATATTGCTGCAATCAAATAGCAATCTCAGGAGCTAAAAACATTTAAGTCCTGGCAGTTGGTATCTACAAGCAAAGTTACAAAACTCTATGAACAATCTTCAAATGGAACGTCACTTAATCTTCATGCAAGGTCATGAATGCCCCATACTATGTCATGCAGCCACAAGGAGATTGTTTTAATATTTTTGTCACATTAGTTTTCTGGCTAATTGCTGCTCTGGAGCAATGTTCCACAACTGTTTCAATGCCAGAATTGTTGGATTCAATTTTAAAATTTCTTTGTAATTATTATCGTTTATTACTGTAATAGCACTCCAATGCAACAATGACTGGTACTCTGTAACATGCCAAAGTTTTGTACTATTTGTGTGCACAGAGCTTTGCCACCTAGTCTATTAATCTTGCTTTCAAACACACTAATTTCAAGTTACCTTTTGGTTTTGCGCAAGTAGCAGCCAACCTGTGTGAAAGTGCTATGAGAAGACTTGAGGTGGCCACCATCATACCTAAGTTGGCTACACCACCCAGCCACCTTGTGGTCCTATGATATATTATATAGATACAAATAGAATCCTGGGTGAATTTATTTCATTCTATTTCATAGGCTCATAATGAAGGACGATTACTGCCTATGATACAGTCTCAGCAACAGCAAACATATGACTATGATTTGGTTGTAATTGGTGGTGGATCCGGTGGATTGGCAGCCTCAAAACAAGCTGCAAGACATGGAAAAAGGGTATGTTTTAGGAAATAAATTTTGATAGCTAGTTCACTACACAACAGTGACTTTTAAATATCATTGGGTCACATAGGTTGCAGTTTTGGATTTTGTTAAACCCACACCAAAGGGAACGACTTGGGGCCTTGGGGGAACATGTGTAAATGTTGGCTGCATACCAAAGAAACTTATGCACCAAGCTTCCTTACTTGGCAAAGCAGTAAAAGAAGCCAAAGCATTTGGTTGGGATGTGGATGCAGAAACAGGTATTAAAGGCTATTTACAGTGTATGCATCATATTGTACTTAACAGGGCTAACTAACGCAGTGTGGTCCAACTTAAGTTTGTAAGCCAAAAAAATTTTTAAAATGGATTAAATCATTATAAATGCTGAGTTTCACCAGTTAATATTTACATTTTTGTGATTATAATAGCATGTGAAATATTAAATCATTCATCATTTACAGTCTGTCAAAAAAAAGTTTTAACTCAACAAATTATCGTGCAGTAAAATTGTCGTGGGAAAACATGGTTGAAGCAGTTCAAAATCACATTGGATCACTTAACTGGGGTTACCGGGTGCAATTAAGAAGCGAAAATGTTACTTACATTAACTCCTATGGAATGTTCATAGATAATCACACCATAAAGGTAATACAGTTCTGATTAATGTCCTAACAATGCTTTGTTAATATTAGGTTAAAAATAACAAGATGTTTGTAGGCAGTCAATCGGAGAGGAAAGGAGCAACAAATTACATCAGATAAGTTTATAATTGCTGTGGGTGAGCGCCCACGATATCCCGATATTCCAGGTGCAAAAGAATTTTGCATAACAAGGTTTCTAATTACACATTCATATTATTGACATTACTTAACTGCCAGTTGCTAACATTACTTAACTGCTCTTTGTTTCAGTGATGATTTGTTTTCTTTATCATATTGTCCTGGAAAAACTCTTGTTATTGGGGCATCTTATGTTGCACTGGAATGTGCTGGTTTTCTCAGTGGTATTGGCTTGGACGTTACTGTGATGGTCAGGTCAATTTTTTTGAGAGGTGGTTTGCAAATACTATTTTACTAATTACTAATTATAGGTCCCCTTCAATGAAGAGGACACATTGTTATGGGTCCCCTTCCTGAACAGGACACATATTGTTTTCACTCTGTTTGTATTTGTTGTTTTTTCTTTTTTCTGCCATGCAGCTTGTCCATGTTGTTTTGTCATGAAATGTTTGGCAGATTTGGATGAAACTTTCACAGCTGGTAGATATGTTCATAAGGTTGTGCCATTTGTTTTGTTTGACCCCATAGCCCCATTGGTTACCCTGCTAGTCCCCTAAAAAGGGTCAAATTTTTAAACACTGTCCGAATTTGCTGAAATTTGGACAGTTTGTTCAACATGTCAGTGTGATGTATTGAATTATTAATTTGACACCATAACCCATTCAGTTATGCCACTAGCCCCCTAAAATGGGTCAAATTACAAAACAATGTCTGAATTGACCCCAGTTGACCTGTTTACCCACAGGCCCACCAAAAGAAATAAAACCTAAAAACAGCAATATTAAGGAATATTCAATACAACGTCTTTTGTGACTTTAGGTTGGATTCGACTTTTTAACCAAAAACAGTTATTTTTTACATGCTCCTTAGTATCAAATATACATCCATTGTGAAAAGGAAATAATACACATGGAGAGTGCCATTTAAGGGATGATAGTAATTATGGGTCCCCTTCCTGAAAGGGGGGGGATATTGTTTTCACTCTGTTTTTTTTTTCTGCCCTGCAGCTTGTCCACGCACTTTTGGCATGAAATGTTTGATGGATTTGGATAAAACTTTCACAGCTGGTAGATATGGTCATGGCGATGTGTCATCCATTTCGATTGACTTCTTAGCCCCAAGGGTTACCCCGCTAGCCCCCAAAAGGGTGAAATATT
>QXVZ01029993.1:96938-135971 GCA_008931825.1 Phallusia fumigata
ATGAAATTTGGACAGGGGGGGGGGGGGGGGGTTGTGGTGCAATAATTAATGTTTTTACCCTGTTGCTCCAGCAGTTACCCCACTAGCCTCTAAAATTTTTAATATTATTAAACAATGTCCAAACTTGATGTAACTTGGACAGTTTATAGAACATGTCTTTGTGGTGCACTGATTGCTTTGTTTACATCTATATCCTGGACATGTTTTCTGAAAAACACAATATGTAGAACTTTGCATGTGTGGGGACCCATGCGTTTCTGTCAGCAGAAACAATTATGTCATAAATAGCGCAGGTAACTATAAGACCCAATGTAATATAATGTGGAGAATATATCCTCTTTTAATATCGGGTTATAGTGTATATTTTTGCAATGTACAATACCTTTCTAGCTGTAATTTGTTGTTAGGTTTTGATCAACAAATTGCTGAAAAGATTGGTGCCCATATGGAACAAGATGGAGTAAAATTCCTCAGAAGGTATCAAAATATTGTAAATTTGTATTAATACAGAACAAATTTGAAAGATTTATGGTGCCACTTTCAAAGTAGATGCATATTGTTTCAACTCTGTTTTTTTTCTGTTTAACACCGGGATGTATGAAAGAGACATCAAATTTCTTGAAACTTTTATGCTTGTAAAGTTGGCATCTAACAATTATACATATATTTATAGGATTTTTCCAGACAGGCTATGTAGGTTAAAAATATTAAGTCAAATAAGGAAAAAATTAAAATGCTTCCAGAAAGCATTCCTATTATGGGTTGTTTAGGTTTTAACTTGAACCCCTCAGTGGTTACCCTAACAGACCCAAAAATGTGTATTCACATTTCCTCTTTTGCCCTGAATGCAAAATTGTGCAACTGTGATTGCATTGTGGCAACCAATAAATGGTTGTTATCAGTGGCGCAACCAGCAGGAGTTGAAGGGGGTAGGCAACAAACTACGAAGATTAAAAACGCTAAAGGCGTAACAGATAAACTTTGGAGCACGTCTATGCCAGGGATTCAGAATGTTTTTGTTACTGCAGGCCGCATCAGAGACTTTACTTACGTCACCACACACTCTATTGTGACGTCATAAACGTGTACAACAAAGTGTCGCAGTATACCAACACACATGACAGAACTTTCTGTAGGAGCATGTTGGGTGGTTATTTCCTTTGCTACATTTTTTAATGACTCGCTTCCTCTTACATGTTTTTTATCCAGTCAAAGTGTTTTTATTAACGCACGACCGCTATTACATGTACTTAAATATACATGTGCACAGTCGCATGCAAAAGTATCGACGCCTACAGTAACACAATCATTAACATTTACAGCTTTTATCGCTAATGAAAACTTTATTATGCAATCGTGTAGAAACCTATATTTCAACCCCACTGACACATAAGTTGAAATGTATTTTCACCAAAACCGATTCTGGCATTTTGTGGAATCTGTAATTTCCGAACTATTCAAGCGATTTAATTCACACTATCGAAAGTGGCTAAAATATCCGATGGTATTGCTTAAGCATTAGAAGGCGTGTTGCGTCAGTGCGAGCGTTCGTTGTGTGTTATCAATGCGTGCCCCTTGTAGAAACGGAATACATTGCAGAACAATAGTTGTGTAAGGCTCTGTGTTATAATGATAATGGACGTTTCTCTGATTCAAATCCCCCTTGTTACTATCTAAATGGACATTTTTATTGCTGTACTGGCACGCCGTGTTATATGAAGTTGATCCTTTGTTTAGTTACAGTGAATACTGGTCAGCGCTGTACGAGAGCAAGTGTAATTAGGCGCATTATACACATTGACACAGTTGCAAAGGGACCTGGCATGCCGACAAACCTACCCCCCCCCCCTAGTTGTGCCCATGGTTGTTATATCATTGCAAAAGACAGTGCATAATGATAGCTCTGCAGCCATACAGTTGCATAGAGGCTAATATTAGGTCTTTCTAAGTTAAAACATTGATATTAAATGTATACCGCATAACCAAGGCTAACTAAAGTATGCTTGCAAAAACAATTATGTCACAAAATTCAGAGTAAAATAATACCCTTGCTTTTTTTGTTGCAAATAACTTCTTCGAGCTCCAAACCGTCTACACACTAGATGTCAAAGTTGGAAGACCGGAGTCATGTGACCTATTTCACTGACTGGAATTAGGTTGCAGTTTGAAAAGACTTAAGAGTTGTTGCACCAAAGCCTTGACCAGACTCTAGACTTAATCAAAAATATCATGCCTAACGAACTAGAGAGACAGATTGTTTTGTTGCCCATGTGGCGGGCACCCATTGTTCTATGTCTACAGTTATATTTTGGCTAATATTTACTTTTAGTACATTTTTGTCATGTAGGGTTTACACTGCAGATAGAAGTACATTGCTATTTAACATACTCTTGTAATTTATATAAATAGTAAAGCTGGTTTTGCCGTAGTTTAAATGCAAAGAGTGTCGTTCTCCCATCTTCTGCCTTTAATATGTTAAGGAAGAAATATTGAGCAGTGTTTCCGATAAATCTGTAATCGACCTTGTGCTCTAACAAACTTGTGACTTTAACCCTGTGAAACATGACTCTGAATTAAACTGTCAAGAATTATTGGCCGAAACTGATAAATACACCATCAATGCGAAATTGCAGATATGTTCCAGTAAAAATTGAACAACTGACCCTAGGGGAACCAGGATTACTAAAAGTAACTGGAAAAAGTACAGAAACTGGAACTGAAATTACTGAAGAGTACAACACTGTAAGATTAATGGAGTTCATTATGTGTTAAAAAATCATAGTGCTGTTTTGTGATGCAGGTTATTCTAGCCATTGGACGAGATTCTGCAACCAATACCATTGGACTGGAAAACACTGGTGTTGTTGCAGCAAAGTATATTTTTTTAGTTTTTTCATTTAAAAGCAGTCTAGGTAGCATTATAATGGGTTTTTGTATTAGAAATGGAAAAATACCTGTCAATGAATTCGATCAAACAAATATACCAAATATTTATTGCATTGGTGACAATGCTCAAGACAAGCCTGAACTGACTCCAGTTGCAATTCAATCCGGAAAACTACTTTCTAATCGACTGTTTGGTGGATCAACTATAAAAGTAAAAAACATTTCTTATGCATTATTTTTTTAGTGAACTGCTGAATGTTTTCTAACCTTGTAACATTTTTTTAAGATGCCTTCAGGCTAGGGCCCTTATAAAATAAGAGTTATAAAATTGACAAACAACAAATAAATTTTGGGTTTTCAAATCAAATAATGATTTCATTGCTGCAAAAGGTAACGCATGAGGCAAACATTTCCTTCATGGTCTGTTTCGATGATGGTATTCTTATAAATAGATTAGGACCAAGCATGTAAAAAGTGCAACTTGTCTAGGAAGAACAGTTTTAGAAGGATCTTTCTTCTAAAAGCAAACTTGTTATCTGGTTTGCTTGCTTTTTTATCCTCTTTGTACTAAAATATAAGCCTATTTGTTCTCTTTCTCGAATGAAGTAATTAGGGGAGATGTGCTATGGGTTAAATTTGGCAGAAGCAAATCACTGTCACTATCCCCCAGCAAGTGGCAAATTTCTTTTCTGCCCTGTACGCCACATGCCAATGTGTTGGTCACACATGTGGAAACTAGAACCAGCACATGTTCATGCATGTACGTCACATCACATAGCCTTTTTACCAACCTTTTTTGTGATTATCTGGAATCAGTACAAACAGTACACATTGTTAACAAGGGTGCTAATTTACACTTTTCTCAGCAGAAATAACATTACTATGATGATCAAACCCGTGATCACAACATAACTGCGGTCAACAGTGAGGCTTTACTTGTGCATTGTAATAGCACAACAAAAGCCACCTATTGTTTTAAATGATAGAAATTGTTCAAACACTTAAAGTTATTGTTATCAACATTTCTGGATCAAATAAGTTGTGTAGATTCTATTTGTTTAACTGGATTATAGAATTAGGCGTCATGTGATTACCCAGTGTATTTTCTTGACAATGAGACTTTGGTTTGGGATGCGATTAATCCTAAAAAGTTAAACATACATAGTTTATATAGCTAATCTAATGGAAAACTTTTCTTAATACCTTTAGATTGTTTTAGATGTAAAGTTGTCCTAGGCTAATTTTTGTATTCTTGTTTTCTGTATTTTTTTGTTTTAACTTATACAGTGTGACTATGGAGGAGTGCCTACGACTGTTTTTACCCCACTAGAATACAGTTGTTGTGGTTTATCTGAAGAGAGTGCAGCCGAAATCTTTGGGGAAAACAATGTTGAAGTAAGTATGATAGTATGTATACAGTTGGAGGCATTTCCTTGCCAACATTATGTTTTTGTCAATTGCAGGTGTATCACAGTGCGATGTGGCCTTTGGAATGGACGGTTCCGGCATATGACTCCAACACTTGTTATGTTAAGGCAATTGCCAACAAGCTTGACAATGAAAAAATTGTTGGTAGGTCTTAATTAAATCTTTCTTGACCCATCATCTCAATGGATTTTTATTCAAAGTTTTGTTTAACCATGATATTGTTATCACTGTTTTTTTTTTCTATGCCCGTTTGGCAGATTTGGATGAAACTTTCAAAGCTGGTAGATATGGTCATGGCAGCAAAATACATGGTGAAATATCCTTTGCACATTGACTGCACTTTTGGCATATAATGTTTGGTGGATTGCCTTGCAAAACTACATATTTTTTTAATTGGTACAATATTTTTAACACACGTTGTTTATTGTGTTTATGTTTTTTGTTTTCTTTTTTGTCTAATGCGAGTTTGTTCCAACATTTTGGTCAATAAAGAGTTATTCAAATTTTCACACATGATAGATGGGTGTCTAAAGTTGTGCAGCACCCACATGCCCACAAAACGTGAACTTTTTAAAATAGCAATATTTAACAGAGTTAGTCACCTATAAGTTTCATATTTTGATAGTTGATACAATAAGTATTTTGTGTCTTTGGAAATCCTGCCATTGATATTGAAATTACATAATGTAAGAAATAATTTAGTTAGATTATGAATGGAAATCTTTACTTTTGTTTAAAATTTTAAAACTGTTTCCTAAAGCGATCATTTTCTAAAAACACCACTACTATTCAGAAATTGCATGTGTGTGGGAACCCATATGTTATGCTAGCAGAAACAATCATGTTATAAAAGCAAAGGGAATTAGGGACTAAATATATTGCGGGAATTGAATATATATCCATTGTATTAAAGGAAATGGTACATGTTGAAAACATCACTAAAGGGTGGTAGTGCAATGACAATATGAAGAACACCACCTCTCTACTTATTGAATACTTTCTTAGGGCTACATTACCTGGGACCAAATGCTGGAGAAGTTATGCAGGGTTTTGCTGCAGCAATGAAATGTGGTTTAACAAAATTTCAACTGGATGCCACAATAGGAATTCACCCAACCAATGCTGAGGTATGCTAAAAATATGGGTCACGCCATGTAGTCCAGCTATCACCGTGCATTCAGCTTCCAACAGGAACATATTGTTTTTTTCTGACTACTGTCAGTTTGTTTGGTCAAGAATGAATTGTTTTATGTTTGCCAATTTTTTACTTTATTCAGCCCATTGTTTGGCTCACAGGCAGCGAAAAATTTATACATTCAAACCTGCTATACTGTATTAATAAGTCAATGACTGGAGAGTATTTTTTGATAATTGGTACATTAAGGGCATTAAAATGCAGTTTGGGAGTTTAGGTTAGGTTTGCCCACTTCATGCCCCCAAATTGGTATTTATGTTTACAAGACGTTTAGTTTTATTTACAGCATTTGGTTAAGAAACAAATTACCTAAATCTTCCCACAGTTGTGCACTGAACTTTTTATCCCAATTTACACACAAGACCCCATACGTAGAAATAAGAACTGCCATGTTAAGGTTGTAAATGGAAAGCATTTAACTGCATTTGGGAATTTTCGTTTGGTTCACCTATTTTATGCTGATTTTTAGGTTAGAAATTAGGCCCAATGAGTTGAAATTTAAAATACAATCAGATAGGGTGATTATTAAAGTTTTAACCTGATTTACTAAGCGGTAATCCTTGCAGACTCCAAACAGTGTTTTTACACTAGCTATTTTACCCTATAAGAAAACAATAGGACAGAAGAAGATTAAAGGTTTCAAATGTTAATGTTTACTTTCCCATGTGTCTTCTAAAATGCCCAAAACATGTGGAGGGGGTTCCTGCAAAATGTAACAGTCGGCAACATATGGCTTACTGCTGCATTTTATTCTGCAGGTGGTAACAAATACCTTTCAAGCGGCTCAGTACCAATAGTAAACTAAGACAGTCTTTCGTTTTAGTGGAATTGTGTCACTACAAACTTAACATAAACTGTTTTTTTATCTTGCAATTAATGTTTGGTAAAAAAGTTGCACTTATTGCAGATGTTTACCACTCTTAATGTTACGAAGAGTTCAGGGGAATCAATTAACCAGACTGGATGCTGAGGATAGTAAGCCTGCTGTCTTATTGTCAAGTAGCCTGCCCTCTTAGGATGGAGTTTCATTCAAGGTTACTTGACAGACAGCAGGTAGTTGGCTTGATAATAGGGTGTTTCAAATAAAAACATGCAATAAAACTATTTAGGAATAAACCAAATAGTTAGTTGAATGTTGTTATTTGAACTGATGACAATTGTACTATAAACCTTATTGGATTGGTGCAATTTGAATACACCATAATTATCATGCACTCATGTTTTTGTGTACTGACACTGTTTTTGAAAAGCAAAGATTACAGGAAGTGATTTGTTCTGCTGTGACACCAGTGTTGCCCCTATTGATTATTTATTTTACTTTTATAGAAAGCAAATTTTATCTAGGAACAAAAAGCAAACTATGGTTCAGATTTTGTTTTGCCTGTCACATTTATGTTGCAAATGTTAACAGATAAGAATGCAATCATTGTACATTCTCCCTTGAGTTTTTTTTGCAAGAACAAATTAGCCATTTTCCTAATTTGTTGCTATTACCATGGAGTGTGACACTGCTTTTCATTGTCGAAAAATAAATGATTGCTTGAGCAGATGATCAAGGTAAATATTTTTGATATTGTTTGAAAATTATTTTGGTTAAAAGTAGAGGTGGATGGTATTTTATGGCACTTAGTAGTGGCTGTACACCATGTCTTTTATAGATTTGCGGCAATGATGGTTACAACTCCCCTTCATTAAAGGGGGCACACATTGTTTTCTGTCATGAGCTTGATGACCTCCAAGGCATAGTAGCCCCCTTCAGCAGTCAACTTAAACAATGTCAGAAATAGGTTAAGAATTTTAAGAAATAGGTTTGAAATTGACTTCGAGTTGGGTGATTGTGGTTAGTTGCTTCACCTTATTGTTTAAGTAATACCCTGCTAGTCCCTTAAAATGGGTAGAACTGTTTAACAGTTTGTTCAACATGCCAATTTGGCCCATCAAATGGTGTACTTCACCTTTAGCTAGCTGCCAAAATGTGTCAAATTATTAAACCCCAATCAAACACTTTAAAATTCAGTGACAAAAATAATATCTGTTGCTGTTCTGTATACATATTTACGGTAGCATACAATTTTAAAAATAAATCTTTGTTTTAAGAGTATATCATCCCCACTATTTTGCTAATGTTAGGTATGAAACAAACCGCTTCTGATAAAGATTTCTTCACCTAATCTGGATGAGTTTAACTATGGTTTACTGGAAATACATATATATTATCTTAAATCGAGTTATAGTTTATGATGCATGGCAACATACTAATAGCAACATTTCAATTACTGAAAATGATAGTTAGTTTATTTGGAGTTCAGTGTGAGATTATGGTTTACACCTACTTGTTACAAGTAATCCTGCCATCAAATCACAACTAGCCAGCATTATGTACAGTATATTTATACTTCTTGTTATGTATTAGAATTAAGCAAGCAACGCCAACAATGATTAAAAATGATATGATCTACAATGTGTAGTTTAAATATATGCATTCAAATAGTTGTGGCCTTTAAACAATCCTATTACTTAAAATATTTGGTACTTGTCATTGGTCTTTAAAACAGAAACTCATTTTGCCGTACATCAAAAGTGTTTAAATCAACAAACTATACTATAGTTTTAGTATTGTCACCAAGCTTTTTTGTGGTGGGCTTGATTGTTTTGTGCTGGAGCAACTATGATCTTGGGAAGGTATGAGAAATGTTAAGTGCAGTAAACCACAACAATCAAGATATGTGAAGACAGAATAACATCACAAATTTCCAAACTTATCCTATTATGTTAACCATGACAACAATCTCATCAACAAGTACACTAAAGATATGAAATCCTCTGACTGACAAAAAACTGAATCAATCATATTGGCAGGTTCTGATGCCATGGGTGGAATTCCTCTGATTAAAATGCAGTACACCATAAAACATGTCTGTGATCAGAACTAAAGAGCAAAAAAAACAGATAAATAAGATTTATTGCCTAGCTTACTCAGCTGTAATATGCATTGTTCATACCCGCTTCAAAAATTCTTCAGCACATATTCTTGCTCGTGCGTTTACAGACAGTTTCATTTCACTAATTTCCTTGTCAATTTCTTCCATAAAATGAATTACAAAGTCAACTAATTTGTGTTTTAACATTTGCTCTGTGTGAATGTTTGTTATCAGGAAACTGATGTCATAACCCTGGGAATTAACAATTGTGAGGTTCAATGAACACATGAAAAATAAAGACTTAAAACAATCTTACTGGATATGGTTTTCTCCTCAACACAATGAAGTTTTCAGCACGCATCATCATAAATCTCATAAATTTTTGACATAGGATTTGCTCTATTTCATCAGCCTTGAGTTAAAACAATTGTTACAACATTTTTTGCTTCAATCTTTTCATCCCTTTAAAGACATGCAACTCACTTGTTTACCTGTTTTTAAGAAAAAAACTAGAAGGGTGTCTTACCACATATAGACATTCTGTGTACACTATTTCCCGATATTAAAAGAGGATATGTTTCCCATGTTATTTTACACTGGGTCTTTTAGTTACTTGCCCTATTTATGACATGATTGTTTCTGCTGGCAGAAATGCATGGGTCCCCACACATGCAAAGTTCTACATATTGCATTTTTTTAAAACATGTCCAGGCTATAGATATAAACAAAGCAATCAGTGCACCACAAAGATATGTTCTACAAACTGTCCAAGTTACATCAAGTTTGGACATTGTTTAATAATATTACACATTTGGGGGGCTAGTGGGGTAACTGCTGGGGCTATAGGGTAAAAAAACATTTTTTATTGCAACACATTGACATATTATACAAACTGTCCAAATTTCCCCCAATTCAGAGATTGTTTAACTATTTGCCCCATTTTAAGGAGCTTGTGCGGTAACTACTGGGGCTATAAGGTAAAAAAATTAAATATTGCACCACAATGACATGTTCTACAAACTGTCCAAATTTCATCTAATTCAGTAATCGTTTAACTATTTGCCCCATTTAAGGGGCCTAGTGGGGTAACTGCCGGGGCTATAGGGTAAAACACATTATATATTGCACCACCATGACATGTTATACAAACTGTCTAAATTTTATTCAATTCGGAGATTGTTTAACTATTTGTTCCATTTTAGGGGGCTAGTGGGGTAACTGCTGGGGCTATGGGGTAAAACACGTCGATTATTGCACAACAATGACATGTTATACAATCTGTCCTAATTTTATTCAATTCGGAGATTATTTAATTATTTGCCCCATTTTAGGGGCCTAATGGGGTAACTGCCGGGGCTATAGGGTAAAACACATTATATATTGCACCACAATGACATGTTATACAAACTGTCTAAATTTTATTCAATTCGGAGATTGTTTAACTATTTGTTCCATTTTAGGGGGCTAGTGGGGTAACCCTTGGGGCTATGGAGTCAATCGAAACAGACGACACACCGCCATGACCATATATACCAGCTATGAAAGTTTCATCCAAATCCATCAAACATTTCATGCCAAAAGTATGTGGACAAACTGCAGGATAGAAAAAAGAAAAACAAACAAACAGAGTAAAAACAATATGTGTCCCCTTCAGGAAGGGGCCCATAATAATTTCACCTGCTTTACAGCAATGCTGATGCGCATTGAGTTAATGGAAGATTCAATTAGCACTTTTTCCTTCTCATTTCTTGCTACCACAACAGGAGTTAGCAGTAGTTCTTTACTTGTCTTTACCTCAACCTGAGGAAAACAAAACTTGCATTTTTTTGATCATCCATATCACATCTAAAGCATCTTTGGTTTTACTAGTCACACCCACTTCTGGCACTGAAATTGTAACAACATAAATTTGAAATTGACAGGAGTATTTGCATGCCTCTGGAATTGTACAAATATACTTATCAACACAAAAACATTTCAAACCTCTGGTTTCACATGCCGCTCCACAACTTGTGAATTGAAATTTTCAAGGCACATCGCAGCGTTAAGAGTTGCCCTGACAGCATTAAGGTATGGCCGAAGGGTTGTGGACTGTAAAAATAGCAATCTCTGTTTCAGCAAACAGTATTCTAATAAATAGTATTAAACACATATTCAGTATAAATAGGTTAAAAAAACAGTCTATGTGCAATTGTTCATGCCTGTTAAACACAGTTTTAATAAGTTCTAGTAGCGCAACACATCAGCATAAAAACAAGCAGAAAATAAAGACAGATTAAACACATAATTTTATGCAGCCCTTATTACTAAGGCTTTGTCTTGAAAGCTGTGGCAGCAGTAAACATATTTTGAACACACACGAAGTTGTAAGGTGTAGAACAGTGCTCTTTAACTATTTTCACTCATGACACACTTATAAACTTCCAATATTAGGCAGCACAACTCAACCTGCATTTTGTGCCAGGTAGGCCTTTCGAACAATATAATTTGTACTGTGATGTTTCGTAAACTTCATAATTGCACAGTGGGAAGTTAAACTGGAGCAGTAGTCGGTAAACTTTTATTGCGAAGGCTTAAACTCTCCTTTAGTTCTAACGAGAGTCCCACACAACATGAAACATTCCATACAAGCTAATACAATTTAACTGAGGTAGGTTTGTTCCATAAAATTGCATTTGAAATTCTTTTACCATAAACAAACCTTTTGTAAATAACCACATTTCTCATAACTTAGATTAACAATAAAATTTATGTAACGATTCCATCACAATTCATCTAATAATCAACATTAACAGATTGTGTATGGTCTACGTCATCTAACAATCAACATTAACAGATTGTGTATGGTCTACGTTCTGCTACCATGCCTGGGTCCAGCTCTCATATACCACTTACAAGCAATGGTTGTGCAGCCCACATTTGCCGACCACAAAAACTAAACTAGAGTTTGGATTAGTGAATTGTCGAACTGTTGTAACATTTAAATTTGCCACGATTGAAATGCCTTAGTTTTTTGAAGAAGTTCGTTAGGTTACAGTTACACTACAGCCAGGGGTAAAGCAGCCATTTCTTTGGTGCCAGAGCTCTGCTGGATTTACCGGAGCTCTGCATCAGCCTGCAATTTTTTCCCCGAATCCAGTGACCCATGGTTTGGAGTGGAGCTCTGCCCGAGCTTTGAAATTAGTTTGTAGCGGTAAATTGAAACCACAAATATATGGCTGGAGGTTTACTACTAGTTATAAGATACATCTGTGCTGAGTTGTTGAAAAACATTAGGCACGGAAAATATATGTGAATCCTTTTTAAAACAACGTGCAGTCATGCATAACAATTTCACATTTTTCTGTTTTTGATTTCGCCAAACAGACACTGCATTGCTGTTAAAGTTGTACTGGTAGTTGTTGAAGCAGAAAGATGTTTTGCAAACAAATAAATGCAGTTGGTGGAGATTGTGTGCAAATCGTAAATTTGTGTGTGGATTTTCGCGCAGATATAAGGGTCAAAACCAAAATATTGAGGTGAGGCCATACTTTCCAATGTGGCTCTATAGCAGTTAATGAAAGAAAAAAAGCTAGGATTTCCAGTGAAAAAAACAAAATCTCAGGAATTTTGGCAGACAAAAAAGCAATATGATCCCAGGAAACAATCCCAAATACCAACCAAATGATTACTAGAAAAAGATCCAACATACTTTATCTCCAGTCTGCAGAGTATGGCAGCTGCACATGCGAGTTGTTTTTCAAAATTTTTTTGCAAGGCAATTTTTTTTCCTTTGCACGCGAAGGCGGTGCATCTAAAATATATGGTATCGCTTGGTGCACCTTTATATCGTTTGATTCAGAATTATATCGCTTGGTGCACCTTTATATCACTTGATTCACATTTATATCGCTTGGTTGGTGCATATTTATATCGCTTGGTGCACCTTTATGTCGCTTCGTGCATTTTCATGTCGCTTTGTGTACTTTTATGTCGCTACCTAGGGTTAGTGTTAGAGTATGTCTTTTAGGTCGCTACCAAGCGGTCCAAACGATTGCTAATTTAGCGCACAGAAGCGCCACGGTCCAAGCGATCCTGTATATTTTAGATGCACCACGCGAGGTCAAAGCATAAAACAATTCATGAATAACAGCTGAATTACTGCTTTTACTTTCATGGCCAGTCAGGTGTTTTCACACTGATTCAGGATGTTTTTTGACATATAAATGAATACCATTGCAAAGGGGTCTGGATTGGCAGGGATTCTGCTTGTATTGTTGTTACTTTGCAAACACATTGGCACCAAAGACATTTTATTGCCCTTTGTCACATGTGTTGCATGTGGGCTTGTTGGTCTTGCATGCAGACTTAGGGGTCACACAAATGTGCACGCGGGACATTTCGATCCTGCACGTCTGAGATCTCATCGGGAACTGCCATATTCTGCACACTGGCTTTACATTAATCTGGCCAAACCCCTGAGCTCTAATCATAAAATTATGCCTATCAAAAAGGACAGTATGAAAGTTTACACAATTACCCAAAGGCTGAGACAAGTTTTGATAAAAATGTAATGTAGTTAAACATTATAAGTGGTTACCATTTCGACGTGTGGAGTTTTCCTTGGTCAACAGAATGTTTGTACACAGCAATTTTCAACAGCGAAAACAACGCTTTCTTACTGACGTAGACGATACTGTAACAAAAATAATTTAATTTTCTAAAATATGCACAGTGTACAGTGTAATAATGCATACGGGACCAAACTAAAACTCGCGCAAATTTCCACGAAAAATTAAAACATGACAGGCGGCCTTTGCCACTCATTGTCACGGATGAATGGCTTGCTCATTTCCGTCTCATTTAGCTACATTTCACGAGTTAATAAAGGTACGCAAGATCTTTTCTGAACATCCTACGAAAAATTATTGTTAACGATGTTTATAAACTATGCTATCCAAATAAAGGATACATCCAAATAAATGCGGGTATTTTCTGGAGCAAGTTTAATAAAAATAAACGATTAAAAAAGACACAAACAATCGACGTATTTTAGCATCTTGTGCTGTTAAATTTTTTATTACCTATGCAAACGTTTGACTTGTTCACATATATACCAGGACGAAATGTACTGCTATGTGTTACGCACATGATTAATTCTATTCGTTACAATCGAGTTTGTTTACAAATGTGGCGGCAAGCCTACCTTATTTCTACGCTTATCCCGGAAATGCAGTTTCGATGTGTTGTCCAAATTATTTTTGGTGCAATTGTGTTGAAAAGGTGACTGTATGAACGCTTACGCGCTTGTTAATGTGATTTCTTCATGGAAAATCACCTGAAACAAGCAGGTTTTCCAGTTTCAAAATTGGAGTTTTTGCTAAATTTTGACATTTTGTGTCAGTTTAACCAAGTCATAAAAAGTCTGTCCCAGCAAGCCTTGGAAAAAGAAATAAAAAACTGTACCTGATAAAAGAAGGTTCCCATGCATTGTTCGTTTATTTGTCTGAACAAAGGTTAGATAATCGATTGTGCGTTTGGGATCTCGTACTCTTAAAACCTCAATCGTCTTGAAAACTGTTTAGGGTCACGTAACTCTACCTGGAGATAGGTGCTGTTGCTCACTGAAGTGTATTAGTTTAGCCTTGCTTGCCTGTATATAAAGAAACACTTTTATTATTTTGTTAGGGAAAAGAATAACCACCCAATGGGCAGTAATTCTTGTAAGGGTCAGTGACCCTTGCGCAATAGATCCTAAACTTTTTTGTGTCAGAGAAAAATTAAGTTTAATAAAAAGAGAGTCACATTAAAATGTTTATTGAAATAATGGCAACTTTTTACAACATAACAGCGAACTGTTACAATTGTTATGTATTAGGGATAGTTGAGATCGATAAGAGCAATACAAAATTTAACACATACTTTAGAAAAAAAAAAGTAACCTGCATGACAAGTTTCATTGTCATTTTCGACCTTGTGTCAGGAAACATGTTAATCATTTTCACAGCAGTTTAATGAGAGCCACAAGAATGTGGCTCTAAATGGTGTGGTTGATAATTACTGCTTTTGCTTTTTCTTCACATTTTTAAAATCATAATATGGTGCATCGCAAAGTACATCTGCAACCTTGCATTGTTTTACAAACATTTTATGATATATGGTTTCCATCTTTATATAGTGGAATAAAAGCCTCCAAGTGAATTACCGGTTTATATTCCATTACATTTTTTCAGCATAGTTGAGTGACCACTTTGTTCTTTATTGTAAAGTGTAGTGCAACTGTAGCAACAAGCTACAGAGTGAACATGTATATCAGCCTTTTGCAGATTATAATGATTAGCTCAATATATGCAGAAACATTTAGAAGAAAATTCATGGCATGCAAAGTCATTGACATTTTGATGCATTAAAAAGGTTGCTGACCCTTGTCTTGTTTAACCAATTAAATAACTGAAGGACACAAGGATGTTCAAAGTAGAATATCGAATCCGGGCAGATTCAAATCCAAATTTGCTGCTTATATGGGGTAATTGGAACGGATATTATTTCATCCCAANTGTACAAGCGTAGTTACTCCATTCGCTACTCTTTACAGGTAAAACTTATGGGATAGTGGTAAAACAGGTTTTACTTCAAAAAAAACTATCTGCACAGGGGTTGTGCTGTTAAACTGTTTAAACACTGCTGTTCTTTGTTCATGTCAGTAATGTTTTTTAATGTTAACCTGATGAAAAAGAAAATATCTACTCTTTATCTTTTGCAATATTTTACAGAAAATTAAAAGTGGAAGTGCTTCTCTGAAGAAACAACCTGGGTATCAAAGTTCATATGGTGAAAATGATAACAATAAGAAAAAAAATCGATACAAAGATATTTTACCATGTAAATAAAATCTGAAATCTCTAGCTGTTTTCCGGAAAGGAACAAAATGTTTTTTTCTTTAAGATGACAGAACAAGAGTGAAACTTCCCAAAACAAATGATATCTCTTCAGACTACATAAATGCAAGTTTTATCAAGGTGCGACATTTATAACTATAACCATGTTTTGTTTTTCAACTTTTATCACACTTTTGAATGTTTAGGGTGCTGGACAATGTGGCCGGTATATTGCTTCACAGGGTCCATTGCCACATACTGTCAATGACTTTTGGCGTATGTTATGGCACTACAATATTAAAGTGATAATTATGGTTTGTCGTGAAATAGAATTGGGCAAACGCAAATGTGAAAGGTAAGTTTAAATTATGCAATCTATACCTAGGGATGTTCTAGTAGAATATTGAATCAAAAGGATGCTTCCATACACATTTCAGCAAACTGGAGCCGATATCATTTTATCCACATCTGTGTGCACACTAAACATCTACAATTTTTTGCACTTATCAAAGCAACATTTCAAGACGCAGCTGCGCCAATATAATGCAAATTGTTGTATCATTTGGCTTCTGCTTAAATATGCATTTACCCTCATAGTAGAAAGTAATAATACAAAGGCACAACAAGTAATTACCATGTGGTGGGATGTTTTGCTGCATGAGTGAAAATTCAAGCCTGGTGTTGATTGTGTAACTTACATTTGTGGTTGCTTTCGGGTGCAAAAATAGTTTGCTTGCTGACTTGTGCTTTTAACTGAAACATTTTTTAAACCCTTCCCAATACAACCACTTTTTTAAACAGTAAAAGGAAAATGACACTTGGTTACGAAAGGTGCAACAGGATTTAAAATGGTCCTTTATTGATGTGTTGTTATTTACAATTCTTATGTGGTACAATTATTATAAGACTTGGATTTGCAAGCTGTTCTATTTTGGACATTCCTATTAGGAACACAATTCAAATATGCAGTTGTGCAAATCCAATAAAATTATTTAGGGGACTTTTGTAAGTAATTTTTTGTTGATGGTGCCATGTCTGTTGGCTGTACGTTATGATGTCTCAAAACAGATCTGCATTTTGACTGACCCAGGCTTAGAATGCTGTCAATACTGTTTAATTGATAGCTTTACTAATGCAAAAGTTTTTTAGAAAGTGCTAAGATCAGCTTGTAAACTGCTTTCATCCCTATTTAATGAAATATAAGCTTTTTCAAAACGTACGAATCAGAAAATCCCCCATACAAATTGGATTTGTGCCAGTGAAAATATAACTCTTATATAACACTTACTTTTCACATTAAGATACTGGGCAGTGGATGAAAATGAAAGAAAGCAATTCGAAGACATCACTGTAACAATGGTTTGTTTATTTTTTGAGCTGATTGTTGTTTAATGATGATTTATTTTGTTCAAAGTCTTGTTTTATGACAGGGGTCAGAGAAGAGCCTAAAAAGTGGTTTTTATCAACGCAACATCATTGCACAAAAGGGGCAGGTGAGTCATTAGCTTGTAATGCACAGCTTTATTCAGCTATTCAGGATGCAATTCGAACAAGGAAGTATGCAGCATTTTTTAATTATGACAAGCAATGGGTATTTATGGTGCTAACATGGCAATTGTTTCAGGAAATAAGGACATTAACTCAACTCCACTATGTAACTTGGCCAGATCATGGGGTTCCACGTACCAGGGATGAAATTTTAACCATGATTGCTACAGCACGAAAACTGCAGGATTATAAGTAATTGTTTACATCCTAGTTCCACTGCATACATGGGTATAGTAACTAATAATACTCATACTGTGCTTGCAGACAGGACACTGAGAATCCAATTTGTGTGCACTGTAGTGCTGGTTGTGGAAGGACTGGAGCTGTCCTTGTCATTGATTACTTTCGAAATTTGATGATTCATAAGGTTAGTGTGAGATTTCTATTTCAATCAAAAACAAAACAATATAGTGTCTTGTAGGTGGCTTGACTAACTTTTTATAGCTTTGGGCTATAGTTCTCCCATGATGGGAACACAAATTGCCTTTATCCTGATTTTCTCTACTTTTTTCTGCCTAATGCCATTTTTCCCCTTGTTTGGTCAAGGGAAAGTCTTTTAAATTTGCACACATTATAGATGCATATCTGGTCAGTCCCCAATTTCCATGCATATGACAGAACACTTTGTTGTCATTTTCGTCGCCGAATGCTTTTTGGTTATTTAATGCATAAGATTGTACTAAATCAATAAATTCACTTTATTTTAAAAGAATTCTGTTGTCATAGGGTTGCTAATGAGTTTGGTTAAGTAAGATTGGGCCATAGGTCTGAAAACCAAGAACCATGCTTAGGAAACGTTTAATGAAAACAGCATGTGCTTTTAGGAACAGTCTGGGCCAGCATATTTTTGATTAAATAATGTCAGGCTTTAAACAATTGTCTTCTGATTAACTGAATCTTTACCTAATTTACATTAATTTGCCAGTACAATAGACTCTGGAGTAACCAAGGTTTACTGTGTATGATAGATATGTCAGACCCAATGTAAGGCAGGAATTGACTACATAGTTTTTGTAACAAAAGTAAATGGTACAGGTTAAATATATCATTTAAACTTTAAGAGATGTAGTGCATATATGTGTGTGTGTTTGCAATGGCAGTATGGAGATGGCCATCCCTGCCCCCTAGTAAATAAATGGCATGGCTGTTTAACTGTGCCATATAAATAAAATTCCACTGGTACCTTCTGCAATAGTGCAATAAATGTTTTTACACAGCAACTGCCAGACAACATATCTGTCTTTGAAATCATTGTTGAAATGAGAAAACAGCGTCCTGCTATTGTTCAGACGAAGGTATTTTAAAACGTAAAATAAAAGCATGTAAAGATAGTGAAAGTAGTATTTATTGGCCAAATATATTTCTAGGATCAATATGAGTTTGTTCACCTTGCCATTTCTGAAATGTTTACCAAGTATTTAAAAGAGCATGGTGGCATAGAGCCAACGTCGGGCTTGTCGAAATCACTGCTGTCAACCAATTATGAAAATGTTGTATTACCTGTGTCCTCCTCACCTCCAAAAACAAGGCGCTCAAACAGCAATGAGGTTCCAAGGCAATCTTATGAAAATGTTGCCTTACCTGATGCCAGTGATAAGAATCACCACCGAACACCAGTTGGGCAGAATGCACATGCTTCTGCTCCACCAAAACCTGGAAGAAATATTGTTGAAAGGAAAAACGGTGCATTTGCACATTCAAAGCCTACATCCAATATTGAAGCATCTGATCACAATCTTGCCACACCAATCCCTAGTGCCAGAAAGCAAAGTTTTCCTGGAAGTAGTGTTTCAAAACAAGCTCCTCCACCTAAACCGTCCTTGCAGAAAAGGAGTTCTGATTCCAAACATCAACCCTTAACTCCGGAAAACATTAAAAGTGATTCTCCAAATTTTCTGCATTCCCAACCTGTATCAAAAGTTAAACCTTCACCAAGGTAAGACTTTTAGTATTCATCTAGTGTGCTGAAAAAAACTGTTTATCTCACACTTTTGTTTTACAATGTTTTTGAGATGTTTGTATTTGTTCATGTATACTTAGATAACCAAAAACAGATACGGAGCAAACACATTAGTTCCTGGTAAAATGTTTTCATGTAATGAAAGTATGTTGTTTTATCTTTTTATGTCTGTTTAATGAGGACACTTGAAGTAAACAAACAGATCCCTTTGGCAAACTTTTGTACATTTTCAGGTCTGGAAGTACAGGTGTGACTTTATCTGAATATGCTTCTGCTCAAGGTAAGAAAAAGAAGGATGCAACCATTTTGGCTTCCGAATCAACTCCTAATTTAGCATCCAATGTTTCTGTTTCAAAGTTGGTCAATGTTTTGCATGCTAAAACTCATTTTACAAATCCACCTCCAGTGAAGCCCAAACCAAAAACCAACACTGAAAACAAGGTGCCTGTGGTTGAGTCAGTTCAAATGAGAAAAGAAAGACTTTGGTCAAATGTAATGGGAAATGAACCATCAAATCTCCATACAACAAGTCCCACTGTAACTGCTTCTGCTATAGACTTACGCATGATTGATGAATCTGTGCATAAAAATCCAAGAAAACCTTTTACACGCACACTGTCTGTAGACAAGGGGAATATGGGAAAAACGATTGGATCAATGATTCAGGTACATAACTCCAGCAACAATAATCCTATAAACAGCAACGAGTTATACAGAATCAGGAATAATCAATTTGAGAAACCAGATAAAGCCCTGACAAACAAGGAAACAAAGTTGAAGCCCCCAGTGCTGCCCAAAAAGAGCTTCCGATCCAAACCCAAGTTACAGTCTGCATCTTCCGACAAAGATGAAGTGAGAGTTATTGAATTCAAAAAAACAACACTCACTCCTACCAATGAAGCCAATCCACCAGAAATTGAAAATAAACCCAAATATGTAAATGTGCAAAGATCACTTTCAAACGCTAAAGTTACTTCTGAATATTTGGATATTGACACAAAGGTGCCTGTGTCTAATACCTCAGTCTACACACCATTGAATATACCAAAAGTGTCAAAATCTGAGGATGGGGTATATGATATTCTCAAACGGTCTTTTAAAGTTCCATCCAAGTCTCAAAATACAACAGATACAAATCCATCAGAAACAGAAAATCGATTAGTTTGTGAAAGTGCTGTTGTTCACAACACACAGAAAAAAAAGAGAAATACATGGCTAGATTACCCTCAACCATTCAGCAGATCACCTTTAAGTTCAACAACTTCAAGTGTATTTGAAACCTCACCTACCTCAACAGAAAGCAATATCATGATACATGTCACAAATCCTGAGTTGCTTGATTCAGTTACTGACACAGGTCAGTTTTTTGTTTGGATGTTGTATTATGTTTGAAACTAACATTTGCATGAAACATGTCACATGATTAAGCATGTTTATTCCATTGCATTTTTTTTTAATTTGTCCCTTCTTGGTGGGACTCATTGGTTTTACTTTTCTTCTGTCTAACTCCAGTTTGTTTACAGCATTCAGTCAAAAATTAGGTTTTTCATTCACAGGCCCTTTAGTTTAAAAATATCAGGCACGATTCAACTTTAGTATGGTCATAGATACAATGCTTCATTGGTGGCTCACATAGGCCCATAAATATGCTTCCTAAATGCAAAACAAAGCAACACAAGGGGAGTCATTAACAGGTTTTACAACTGACACAGTGGTTGGTATTATGCACAAATAAAATGTTTACTATGGAAGGGTAGATCATTTCACTGGTGATGATTAATCTATAATTGTATAACAGTGACCTAAGTATGTTTGTTAAATTATGCTGTAAAGGTGGTTTGTAACAATAAATCGTTTTGCCTGAACAGTAGCTCATTACAATGCACTTGAATTCTCAATACCTTGGGTAAAGCAATCTTGTTGTGGTAATGTTGGAGAACATACGGGATTAGCTACATTGTTCAACCATTATTCTTTCGCTAGTTGTAACATTATCCCAAAATCATGTTCTGAAAAAGATTAGGAGGCAACCAAGCAGTTAAAGGCAAAACCTCAGGTCCAAGGCAACTGAATGGCAGGCTTTTGTTTAAATATTTCCTTTAAAGTTTGTAGGATTGTGTCATATGTACATGAAAACAAACATTGGCATGAGGTTACAAACAATTAAGTTGATCCTACAAATGCGCTAGGTGCTCTTTGTCATAATTCAGAAAATCTTAGGAAAAGTATAGACCCAATGTAATCCAGATATTAACGTACATTCGAAAATATAATAAAAACTGGCATTTTTAAAATATATTTTAGTGTGTGTGGAATGGCAGTATATGGAAAGCCACCTTTCTAGTTTGGGGTTCATGCAACATTTACATAAATTTGACTTTAGATAAAAAGTTGGTTATAATTATGGGTCCCCTTCCATGAAGGGGACACATATTGTTTTTACTCTGTTTTTTTTTCTNAAAGACCTGTACTGTGTTTGTTTCTTCAAAATCATGTGTCTTTGTTTTAGTGGCATATAATCATTTTGAACCTTGTTGATGACAAAAATGACTAGCGTTAATCATTTTTTTGCAAAACATATCATTTTGCATGTACATGCCATGATAATTATAATGTGCACACAATGTATTTAAAAATAAATTAGTATTAAAACTTGAAAAGTTTTAAAATAAAAAAGTGATTTTAATTGTAGTCTTTCTTTGTTGACACCACAAAATACATTTCCTATTATTTACCGGCATTCTGTAATTTTTTAGCTATTTTGCCAACAAGGACTCCAGATTCCTACATCTATAATGAAGGTACAATGTTGATGTAATGCTGTGATTCAAAGTCTAATTTTTTATTTTGTGCAATATAAAGAAGATGAAATCAGTATTTCTGCGGGAAGTCCATATGATGGTGTCAGTGACACATCTTCCTATGAAGGAATCTCTGACCTTAAGCCAAGCCATCAAGAGTAAGACTTTTGCAGAATATATTTTGTTAAATGTCAAATATTGAAACCTAATTATTAGTGATGCACCGTATCGGCTGAATAAGGTTCCGACCGCAACCGAATATTCGGCAGTTTTTGCCGAATAAATGTAAGCGAATCAACCAACTCTTTTGTGATGTCACACAAACCCGTACCCTTTCGACAAAATCAAGACTTGCTGCCAGGTAAACAGTTGAACAACAACAGGATAGTTATGTTGTATTATTAACCTAGTTTCTCTGGGTTTGAAGGTTGGCTAAGCCCTTGTTTTTGAAAAGAATATAGCATTAGCGCAAACAACTGAACTTACCACAAACAGTAGTATCACAATCTAACCGTTAGTTTTACTGTCACGTATCTGAATAACTATAAATCCTTTGTTGTAAGACTTATTGGCTATAGCGCAGTTTGAAAGAGTGTGTAGTACCTAGTCGGAAAAGACTACTAATTGTAGGTCCGCTTTGCAAAAGGAAAGCATATTCTTTTCGCTGCTTTTTCCCTACAGGTTTTCATGCACTTTTTAAAGTATTTGTAGTATTTGGATGAAACTTTTACAAACTTTTTTGTAGATATGGTCATAGAGTTGTGCCATCTGCTTTGTTTAACCCCATAGCCCCATTGGTTACCCCACTAGCCCCCTAAAACGGGTCACATTATTAAACAGTAGCTCTAATTTAACAGTTTGTGAAACATGTGGTTACGCCCCTAGCTAAAGAAAGGTAAACACAAACAAAAAGTTTCTATGCATGTAGTGGTACAAGTGAAGTTGTATCAATTAGTTATAAACTAATTGTTGGAGGTAAAACTTTAAAGATGTAAGATGGAGGTGAGAGCTGTCACTAGCTTAGTGGCCCTAGTGGTGGCCATGCAACCCTCTCCAGTGGTGAATTTTTTGTCTGAATTGGTAAAAATTTAATACAAATAAGTTTGGGCCATTGTGTTTTTCATTTGATTGGCCCGATATCCCCAGTCATTACCCAGCTCACCCACCAAATTGGGTAGAATTTTCAAACATTGTCCAAAGTTGAAATTTGGCAGTTTGTAGTTCTTACCCTGTTTTGAATATTGAAATTAAATATTGGACAGTTTGTATAACATATTATTATGATGCATTAATTGCTATGTTGTTTCCAATAGCCCCAGCGGTTACCGCACTAGCCCCCTAAAAGGGGTTAAATTTTGGAATGTTCAAAGTAGAATAGTTGGCTATTCTAGAATAGTTGTTTCGCATCCAGAATATCGAATCCAAGTCTTTGGCAGAATGACACACAAAATTATAAGTAACAAAACAACAACAAAGGACTGTTTATTTAATATTTAAAGATACCCAGTTTCTTCTATTATATTTCCTGTAACTGAGGGTAATTTTCCTTTAAATGTCTAAACAATGTCAGATGTGCAGTAGTTACAGTTACGTTTGAAAGTTGTCAAACAACGTTTGGAATTAAAAAGCCTAAGCCAGTAAGGCAACTACTTGTTACCGCTCTGATCGTTCGTTACCCGCTGTGCCCGTGCTGTGTTATTATTAACTGTCACGTTGAACTTGCACGGCTTAGCATTCTAACAACAAGGAAACAAACGGTGCTGTATTAGCACTGTTGCGTCTGTGAATGTCAATCGCATTCACATAAAAGGCAGACAAATTGCGCTGTTTTTGATGAAATAATATCGGTTCCAATTACCCGCATAAACAGCAAATGTGGATTCGAATCCTTAGGATTTGATATTTTACTTTAAACATCCCTTGTTAAATGTGAAACAATGTCTGAATTGGATAGATTTGGACAGTTCATGTCAGTATAATGCATTAATGCTGTGTTTTAACCCAATATTCTTGGGGGCAGTTGACTTGATAGCCTGTTTTAGTTTGTAGATTGGGCCATAGTTTGTAACAATTATCAATTCTTTATTAAATTTATTAAAGCCTAAAATTAATTACAAACATCCGCAACTGTTCTGCACATATTTGTCCTACGATTAATCTACAATTTTGCAGAAACAATCATGTCTTTAAAGCTTAAGGAACTATGGGACTAAAAGTAAAATATAGCACTGGATGTATATATTCGTTTTAGATTTGGGTAGCAGTGTTTATGGAACGGCAATATGGTGAAAGTGTCATTGTGGGTGATTGTTTAATTTGTTTGACACTGTGGTCCCAGCTGTTAACCCACTAGCCCCCTAAGATGGGTCAAATTATTAAACATTGTCGGAAATGGATGAAAATTAGATGGTTTGTAGAATACAATTTCATTGTCTTTATTGCTCCAGCAGTTATATGCTGCCAGCCCCCAACAATAGGCAAGGTTACAGTGTCAGAACTGGATGAGATTTACAAGTTTGTAGAATATGGCATTGTGGTGCATCGATTGATGTGTTTGTTATTGTGCTATATATTTTTGTTTTGAACAGAACTGGCAGAAGGACAAGTGGAGCAGGTGCACTTGCTGGTGTACGAGCCAAAGCCAAAGGTGTGATTGGAAAAGTGAGTCCAAGCAGAACGCACAAGATTTTTTTTGTAAACACAGACTTATATATAATGCTGGGGCAACACACCTTGTGTTTAGAACAAATATAACTTCATTAGCACAACCTTTGGGCACAGTTTTTATTTTTCCATTTTCCATTAAAAATCAGAACAAATGTATATTAGACATAAATGTTCCTACCATCCATCTGTTTGTTTCAAGTACGAAATTTAATACCTTAGTATCAAGTTCAAAAGATTAATTTAATTGAAAAAGAAGACTGAAACGATAGCTAACCCTGAGTTAATGCTTAGTTGGATTGGAACAGCGACAAGAAATTAATTTTTTGTGCTTATGTATTTTAAGATACTATTGAAAGTTAATTATGGATCCCCTTACATCAAATCCATTTTTATTATGGGTCCCCTTCCACAAAGTGGACACATATTGTTTTTACTCTTCTTTTTTCATTTTGGTCAAGAAGATTTGTTCAAATTGTCACACATGGAAGTTGTGCACTAATAACTTTTTACCCCAGTTCACCCACAGGCCCCCAAAACATGTAATTTTTTAAAACAAAACGGCAATATTTAACAAAGTAAGTCACCAAAAAGTTTTATATTTTTTATGGTTGATACAATGCAAAGTGTTTTGTGACTTTAGTTTAGATTCACCCATTTTTTACCTTTTTACCCTATTCGTGCATTGGTTGTTTGGTCTTTTTTGCCTAATACAAGCACTTCAATGCTCAGCGATTGGTAACAGGCTGCTACAATAAACAGCCATTTATTCAGGGTAGCCTGGCGGGCTATTTGCTAATTAGGCAGTGATGATACGCTTGCTATTTTGCGATGTAGAAGACAGTTATTTAACTGTTTTTATCTTTAGGCCTGTCATTTTCCTGCTGTATGGTTAGTATAGATAACTACTATGTAGTTGTATGTATCATGTTGTTGGATTTATAGCGCATTGCTGAAACAACGTTGGAAAGGGTCGCTAAGAGCAGTGGTTCCAAACCTTTTTCCTCTCACAGCCCACTTTTAAAGACAATTTGTTTTGGCAGACCACTAGAAAATAGTGTGAAAAATGACATTGATAAAAGATCTGAGATAACAATGGATTATATCAGGAAGTTTAAAAAATTAATTCCAACTACAACGGTAATATTTAAAGGTGCATTGGATAAAACAATATTGACGCCAACTCCCTGATATAAACAGCAAATTTAGATTCAAATCCTTGGGATAATATTCTACCTTGAACATTCCTTCTGATGGCCTGCTCAAATAGGGGGGCAGCAGGGTTCTGTTGTGTGAACTTTACATGCTCCTTTTCTTTCATTTGGCTTGTCTTGTCATTTATTGTTAAACAGCATGGTTGATTATGAAAATGGACACATTTTACAAAACTAAAATAAATTTCTTTCTTCCGGTTGCAAGACTTCGAAATCACTTGCTTTGCATACACAGCTATCTTGCTATGACTGTTAAGTGGAGTCAATCGATTTAGTTTTTTATCAGCAACTTTGTTCCCTATATGGTATATTGCTCAAACATAGGGCTTTAGTATTGAAACAGAATGCATAAAATGATAACTTCTAAATAGCCAAGTATAGCTTATTTTTTGCCGACAAACCTATGTTGGAGTGATGTAAAATCAAAGCACCCACTTAAATAAACTATTTACCTAGTAGATAACTGGTTCTAATAGTATCATTAGTAAAAGCTAATTCCCCAACAACTGCTAACCCGTATTATTACACACTGCAGTTCTCATCTTGTCTTGTTAAATTGAAAAACGGAACATGCAGTAAAACAACAATTACTGTTGTGGTTGCTAAATTGCCAAAAATGACCTATGCATTTCGCCAGTATTGTTTGTTTTATTAGGGAATTTAACCAAACCAATTTTATTTTATTAGGAATAAATTTAACTAATGATATCATTAGTCACTGAGTTGGAAAAGAAGAGTTTAAAGATCATGTCCAACAGACACAAGCAAAAATATGTTAAAACAACAATTGTGGACAACATTATGTTGTGACATAACAATGAAACTGTGGCAAAATGAATAAAAATTGACATATTGTTTTAACTAACATTTTTTTGCAAAGGTAACTGCATTACACAACCGCACAGGAACTCGACCAAACGAAGGTAAAGATTTTTTACTTCTGTTTCTGTTCATTCCACTGAGACTTAACAGACTTTCCATGCTTGTATTTGGTTTTATAAATTAGACGATCTGTTCTAAATTTTTCTTCTTGCATTTTGTTGCTGTTCGCCTACAAAGGAATAGTTGTACCAATGTAAAGAAGCAGCCACATATTTTGACAAACATTTTTTTCAGTAAATACCTTTTTGACATTTCTGTGCACAAACCATAAAACTGGTTTGCAGGCAACAAGTTTATTAGATACCATCCATTCCAAAGCTTGGTTTAAACCACTGCAAAAAACTCTTTTTAATCTTATGTGTACCAAGTTGGTTTAACAAAATATACTCACACCAAAGTCATATGTTTTAAACCCTTTTTGTGTAGCCTTTTTAAAATTTTGACTGGATAAGCTTGTTTGGAAATGGTGAGATCATTAATTGCTTGCAAAATTTCCCATCCAAGGGAAGCAGGATCTAGAATACAAATGTATTTCACAAATAGCTTTAGCAGGTAGATGGCAAATCATTGTTCCTACAGTAATCTTTTGATAAAAAATGCCCAGTTCTGTGCTTCTGGTGATATGCATGGTTTGTTTTTAACTTGCGTGCTTGCAGTCGACACTTCCATTTTTCTTGAAAGCACTTCTTACATGACAAAGGACTGTAGAACTGAGGCAGAGAATAGCTTTCATTGGAAGCCTCTTGCAGTTTTTTTACCCTTTTTGCTGTTTGCTTTCCTGTCACTTTTCCTCTTATCTGTGGAATTGTACTAATATCTTTCTGGAGTTGGTTTTGACAATTGTTCCTGAAGTCCAATATTTTCTTTTTCATTTGTTTTTTTAACAGTAAAGATCGTTTAGAGTGTCTTTTTCCAGGCTTGTCATCAATTGTCACCATAGGTGGTGTTGCACCTTTGGACCATCTATCTTCCAATGGCATTTGTTGTATCCATTCGATGCATCTTGTGCTTGCTGTCTTCTGTGGCTTTAAATGCATTTCTTTCAGCTGTTTACCATAATGTTCTTTGTGTTTATGTATCTTCATATTACTAATTTGTAAAAAATAAGTAACTTGGTTACATAACTTTTTTTTCTTCTGAAATTATTTCCACCCCATTTCCCCTTCAGTTGATTTATTAATTGTCCTTGATTTATTGTAAAGTGACATCACAATGCCAACAGTTTGAGTATTGACTTTATTACTGTTTTTAATTAAAAGTTTGTTATATACTATAATTGTTACAACTCAATCACTGATTGTTTTATAGACCCCAACTATGACCCAAGTTCAAGAAATCCTACTTACAAACAATCACCAGTGATGTGTGGAAATCAAGATATCAGTGAGTGCAGTGAATTTTATTACAATTTATTTGTTTTAAAAAAACCTGATAAGTTCTATTTTAGGTTTTGGTCACCGCTATCAAAGAAAGCCAAAGGGAGCACAAGCAGTTCCAGCAAAGTGGAACAGTTATAGCTAAATAATTTAGTAATTGGGACAAGTGCAATAGACCAGTTGTGTTTTGTTTCCTTTACTTTAAAGTTAGCTGTTTTACACTTTTTTGTATCATTACGAAATTGTGTTTGTGCACACATGGGGTGGAATGGCTCTATTTTAAATCTGTTTAATGATTTTGTTCGTTTAAAATGTTTCCTTTTAACAAATGTTAGGTTTTTTAAAGTTTAGTTTGTGTAATAATGGTTGTCTATTTTATTGCATTCATGTAACATTTATCTTTGTATGTGTTTGCAATTGCACTAAGACAAAGAGATTTCAGGTTGTCTTTAAGTATTATTTGGATGAGTTGCACTTTCAAAAATACTTTAGCAACAAAATTTAACTATAAGCAGTATTTTGAAACTTTTCTACTGTGTTCTTACTGCATCCCCGCCACATTCTTTTCCATTTTGTACATCAGACAAATCTGTTTACAGTCCATGGGTATTATCATGGCTGATGTGCAATAACAGTGTTCAAGGGAATGAAATGTATTTGTAACTAGTTCCAAATGTTGCCAATGTTGTAATTACCATATGGTCATGTGAATTTGATTTTTATACTGTTATTAGCTCTTGATATTTTGTTTGTCCCATTACTAATTAGTTTTTATTGGTGTGTAATTTAATTGCTTTTAACTATATTCACTGCTTGTGCCTTACTGGGACACTTACACAAAAAATCATTCATTGAGATTATATTACTGTAAGGAAATGTGTGAAAAAGTTAAGAGTTTTGTTGGCAAACAGCGGACCAAAAGTATTTGTTATCCACTGTACTGCTGATTAATTAAACTGAGGGAAAATTCAGATGTTTATATATCATGAAATTTCTGTTTGTGTTGCAGTAATAAATATAAACAAGAATTACATTGAGCTATTGGTTTATGGGTTCTCTAAATTAGCTTGTTTTGTTGAATACTGACCTGTCTGCATGTTTTTTTACATGAAAAATTAAATTAGTTAATAGTTTCGCTCATTATCATTTAATCGCAATTAGCAGTGCAATCCCTGCTGATTAAATCTCCTAAGACTATAAATGTTCATCAACAATAAGAGCTGGTTAACATCAGGGTTGCAGAGTTGGAGTCTGGGCTCCTATGAATACTAGGAGTTGGAGTTTTTTTGACTCCTAATTTAAATCTTTGCAGCTGATTTACATAATTAGGCAATGTTGCTAAATTTTGTAGAATAAATGACTATTCTAGAATTTGTTTCAAATCCTAGTCTTCTATTGTTTTGACAAAAATGACACAGAATTGAAAGTCAAATATATCTCCCATAACTGTGGGTAATTCCCCTTTGAATGTCTAATCCATGTCAGATGTTGCGTCTGTGAATGCCATTTGCATCAACACAAATTGCGCACGCTAGTTTATACACCTTTGCATAAAATATTTTCAGTTTCGATTACCTGATATAAACAGCAAAATTCAACTTGATTTTGATTTTTACATTTTCTTTATGTTGTTAAAAAGTCCACTTTTCAGCTTTTACACACACAAAAATGACGACTCTTTAAGAATACTGAGGAGAAATCCTATTAATGCTATAAGTCAGAGTCAGTATCCTAGTAAAACTTGTAGTCTGAGTCAACATTATTTTAATACCAGAAGAGTCAGGACTCTAAAAATACTAGAAGTCAGAATCGGATTTTACACCTTTGACTCTGCAACCCTGGTCAACATGATGTACAGTTGCATGTTTTTTTTCGGCAGAAACAGCGATACATGAAAACAACCCAGTATTATACATGTTATGGTAACATAGTCCATGTTATATCTAGCTTTTGTTAAACTTGTCATTAAATAGTAAGTTGATCTGCAAAAGCATTTTTCTCAGCAATGACACAAAAATTAGCAAAGTGCAACTAAAAATAGAGCACCTAAACACTCGATAAATTTAAAAATCTTATAACACACAGAAAAAATATTGAAACTATTCTATTGCACAGTTTGATTGTTTACAGTTTTGTATAGTTTTATATATTCTGCATTACATGTATCTAAAGAAAGAAATGTTTTCACCTCATTGTCAGCGTTACCTATTTTTCTGGTAACCAGACCAGCTTTTTCAAACAGAAGCTGAGTCAGTATGTCGTAACCTTTTTGTGTAATATAGCCGTCATGCAAATCTTGAGCAATTTTGTCCCACTGTAACTGCAAAGAGGCATTGAAAATAGGATAAACCAACATAGAATCACTGTGGCAGACCAATGGAGTGTCAAAAGTTAGTTGGTAGTGACATCTTCTAGGTTCTTCAACAGAGGTCACATTGTTGGCTATGCCACATTTAAAAAAGACCTTAACCTGTCGACTATCATCTCCGCAATTATCACCGTTTTCAAAATTCATTGATGTGAGGGAGTTATTTGCAATGTCCCAATCCTTCCAAATGCCCAGGATACCACTGTACGGATTCCACCTCATCGAGCGTTCATGTTGTGTAACATTACAGAAAGGGCAGAATTCGTACTTGTATTCTTCTTGCAAGAATGTAAAACACTGCCCTTGCAAAACTTTGAAATGTTCTGGTCCATGAAACATTCGGGCCTCCACTTTAGCTTTCAGCTTACTTGAACTTGAGTCGGGGCCAGACATTGCGTTCCACCCGTAGTTGGAGACCTCGTCGACAATTTTCATTTGAACGACGTTCGATTGGCAGTGAACATTGCAAACTATAAGGAAATATATGAATAGTTTCTGTACCATTACGAAGGGAAGGTATGACAGACACTAGACAGACTGTTCTCTGTAGACAAACCGATAGATTTAGAAAATTTCTTACCGGACTCCAATATCACTATTCACCAACCGTACACGTTGGTAGCGAAATTTACGAGTTTCAACTCATTTAAATGCATTACCCTCCATATTCGCATTTCGCAATGCTAAATAAAACATCAAGCTTTCCCTGCGACACGGTTAAATCAGAGACTACTAAATATTCAAGTTAAATACTGGTTAAATACACAATTAAAAGGGGAATCACCCCTGGCGCACGAGTTCGCCTGGTGCTTTCTTTGCTGTGCGTGAGTTGTGTGACCGGTGACTTGCGCGTACTGTTTGATAGGAACTTTTTAAGGTGGATTTGCTTATGATTCACCAACCCTATCTCCTACGGGCAACTCTAAAATACGCAATCTACGCAATCCACGCAATCTACGCAATCTGTTTTAATTTGATGCAATTTGAGTAGATTAGGCACACAGCCTGGTTTAGTTCAACCTAATCAGATTAGGCACTTAGTCTAGGAACATGATGCTCAGGTTAGGCGCGCATTCTGTACAAACTAGACTGATCAAACGCAATTCTGGCAAAAGCCTGATATAACTTAACGCAATCTGGAATGCCCAAGTGTGCGTAGATTGCGTATTTTAAAGTTACCCTGCGTAACTTGGGCATTCCAGATTGTGTTGAATTAAACCAAGATGTGTGCCTAATCCATTCAACTTGGCTGGATTGCTTTGAATTAGACTAGATTGCGTGGATCGCGTAGATTGCGTATTTCAAAGTTACCCTGCGTAACTTGGGCGTTCCAGATTGTGTTGAATTAACCCAATATGTGTGCTTAATCCATTCAACTTGGCTGGATTGCTTTGAATTAGACTAGATTGCGTGGATCGCGTAGATTGCGTATTTCAAAGTTACCCTGCGTAACTTGGGCGTTCCAGATTGTGTTGAATTAACCCAATATGTGTGCTTAATCCATTCAACTTGGCTGGATTGCTTTGAATTAGACTAGATTGCGTGGATCGCGTAGATTGCGTATTTCAAAGTTACCCTGCGTAACTTGGGCGTTCCAGATTGTGTTGAATTAAACCAAGATGTGTGCCTAATCCATTCAACTTGGCTGGATTGCTTTGAATTAGACTAGATTGCGTGGATCGCGTAGATTGCGTATTTTAGAGTTGCCCTCTCCTACCACAACCCCAAGATGAGGTTGATAACTGGTCCGTCTGTGGTTGTACAGGTCGCGTTCGGGTCGCCACCGGGTGTTTTGGGTCGCGTTCACGCGTCTTAGCTCACGCAGATGAGAATCGATGTAAGTAGTACCTTCTACCGACAATGGATTGGAAATCTTCATATCGCTGAATTCCTCTCGGTCCAGCCGCACCCATGCGCGGTGTCTTGTTTTTAATAAACGTGTTGTGTGCAGTTTACTCAGTTCGTAACAGTAGGGGGTCAGGCATATGTGTGTGGGTCGTCTGTTTGACGAGTGCATTGGATCTTTAACGTCTTGGTACTGGCTATTTGTAGTGGTCTGAATGTGTTGGACTCGATAACGCACCCGAAACTTCTTCGATGTCGTTACGGTCGATATATATTCTTCCTAATGAAAACAACCCTTTATTACTTTCACCTTTGTTAGATGCAATGGGCGTTAATCCCACAATTTGACGTTGTCCTCCTGACTTAGACCCCGAAAATCCCAATCCTAGCCTTTCTTACTCCACCCAACCGTTTTCAGTTATGTAACCCTACAATCACAGAAAACTTTTATACTCTAAATATACTTCAGTCTAGCGATTATTCGTTAAGCATATTAAGTATGATCAGCTTAACCTGCAAAAGAATATAAATGGATTTAAAACGTATTAGATTTATGACGCGACAGACAAGTTCAGTGTGAGTTGTGACAATTGTTTGTTGACATTGGCAAATACTGGTTTCCCTTATTTTCCTTGTGCATAAACTTTATGTTCGATATGCCCCCCTTTATAAAGATGAAAATATGGTAGGCCTAGAATGTAGCCAAATGAATTTTAGTTCCAATATTCAAATTCTTCAACAGTATTGCTTTTCTTGCATATTGCCTTCTTGTAGCTTAATATATGTTGAATAAAAACAATTCGGTGCAGCGTTTTGGAACTTATAGCTAAGGCAAGACATTACAGTAACTTTGTAGTCATCGTTTATTACTGTATCATTGAATGCAACAATGACCGTGTATTCACTGATAAAAAATTGCTAGTTTAAAGTCATAAACGCGATAACAATTGGGGCGCCTTTTGTAAAAATATTTTGTATTTTTGAAAAAAATATTTTTTTTCTGATTTAGCTAAATCAAGATGGGAATGTTATTTTTGCCCCCTTCTGGAATTCCGAAAAATTCAGTTGATTAATTATATATGTCCTATCAAAAAATCTCATGTTAAAAGTATATGCGGTATGGACGGCCCCCCTGGAAAAATTTTCTGCCGGCGGCCATTCAGATGTTAGACGATATCAGAACGATTGTCCAAACGAAAGAATCAACCTTCTCTTTTTTGGCACGTTGCAGGGGTACTTGTATGTCTTAATTAGTGTCCACCGAAGCGCTTAATCACTGGCAGCAGACTCAGCACGAAGCGCTAACCCCACTCCAGGTTTGTTTATGCGATAAATGGATGGTGTTGTGCAGACGTAGTTCACGAAGGAGACGAAACGACATTAATTGATACCAAGAACAGCAATTACCTTCAGTGGACGTGAAAGTTGCCTGTACTGATACTAGCGGACAAACGAAAAAAGTGTTACAATTGTTATATTTCCCACACAGACGCAATCGTACTGGTATGGACTGACAGGACTCAATTGATATTCATTCTTAGGCATTAGAATAATTCGCCAGAATTCCAACGCCAAACCTTATGATTTCACACATCAACAACAATGCCACAAGATCCTGCTTTAATCATTTCAAGCGGTTTCGAAAAAAATACAGCAGTTATTAATTATTCACTTTTTACTTGTTCATTAGCACGATTTTTAAATCACTATTCAGAAATCACAGGTAATAGTTCTAAGAGATTCACAAGTACAAAAAGGAATGGGTCAAACTGCATGCAGAATATATAATGGTACAAAACAGCCTTGCACTCTATCTAAGGCACTTCAAGTAAACAAAATCCAATAAAAACATTTGCACTGTCCTGTCACTATGATTAAGCGCATATAAGTTTTAATGTAAAGACATAAACAAAAAAATCCTAATCCTCCTTCAGCAGCGTAATCTCCACGTTGTCATGAACCCCCTGAAGGAGTAATTGGCCACTGTATGTCACAATGCCTTTACGTTTAGCTGCTCGCAATGTACCCACAAGAGCCTCGAAAAGGTTTGCACACTTGTCATCATCGAACATCTTCCCGAATGTAACCACATATTTTCCATTATCATCTTAAACAACATAACGAAGTGTTATATGTTTCTTCCACTACTTTGCATCAGGCGAGCTAAATTTTTTCTTGGTTGCAGTTTATGCAACTTATCTTAATCAAGCATTATCCTGTATTAGAAAGAATGCTTGGTTCTCAGAAAACTAATTGTTAAAGGTCTATTATAAAAACTAAAATTTTTATTTTGTTAACCTTTAAATTCTGTAGAATGTAATATCACAGAAAATCATCTGGATCCAAAGCCTTGAAACCAATACTAATTTACAGTTTCACTACTAAGCCTTTGCTGAATCTAATCACCAAACTAGTACAAACTTTTTGTTCCAAGTCGCTGGATTTCTTTTTGAAGCAGACTGACTTCGTGCTCTACATTCATGATGAATGGTTTCAAGTAACATTAAACTTACAAAAACCCTGAAAAAAATAAAAAACAGTTAACAAGAACGCGAAATACATATAAGCAACTTTGCGCTACACTTTCTCCCCAACATTGTTAGCAGCACTAAGCCAAATGCATAACCCCAACTACCCACTTATAACATTCTGTGACAATGGATTGCCACAAAAAAATGCAACCGCTTTGAAGCCAAAATTTTTAAAATGTTACCCAAAATAGTAAGTTTTTATCAGTATTTGGCCAAAACAATGTGTAAAATTGATCTGTCAACAATTTAATCTGTGCAGGTATGCCTATTTCATCACAAGAAAGGTGAATGCTATGTTACAAAGAAGCCTGCCAAAAACTTTAGATGGGGCCAAATATATTTAGTGGCTTTCAGAAATGTTAAATGTTTTTGGTTTAAAACGTTGCCTCACAAAGCAAAAAACATGCTTTAAGGTAATTCATTTTTTTGAAAATTCAGCCGCAAGTTTTTGTGAAAATACAATATACTTCTGCAGGCAAATTTGATTCTAAACTTTCGCACATAAACTAGTGGCACATACAGTAGTACCCATATTCGGAAAAATTCGAAGCTACGCCCATTGTGGATTGACAATGTAATTCAATTTTCGCAATTCTCATCGATTACTTTTTTGCAGTCATTGACGTTCAGTTGCGAAACCTGACTAAATCGTAAACATGGCAGTGCCTGTGCCATGGCCCATAATGGCACATTTTTTCTGTTTTTCCAGGCGTTTTCCTACTTTAACGGACAACTTAGAGATTCGGGACTTCTTCTGTATCGGACGCCGAAACTAATAATTTGGCAACTCTAATCACATCAGCAGCTGTTTTGGTGTTTTTCGACATATTCCCAACAAATTTTGTTTTTTTGAAGAAGTAATACGGTTATATTTTACTAAATAAGGATGAAACCCAAAACCGTTTTTAAAGCGGGTCCAGCCGGTTTACTACACCAACAAACGATTTTAGTACTTAGCGATCGCAAACAGTTTTAACGGCGTTTTAGGGCTGTGTCAGTCTAAAGGTAACCCAATATTGGTGACATCAAAAAATCTGTTTTGTGACGTCATAACTTTCCGTCAATCGATATGACGTCATTTATACATACCCACAAAAATCAAAATTTTCTCCAAAAATTTCAATGAATTTGCGTGAAACTGTAACCTAACAATTAAAGAAGTTGATGGGAGAACTTCGAGTTACTTTTTTACAATTCTAAATCCAACGCACAGCGACTGTGCTCATTAAAACAACTTCTTTTTATCTGTCGCTCCAATCTTTTAATATCGTTTGTTTTAGAAAAAAAGAGGTAAGGCTGTAGCAAACATCACACCAATTCAATGATCTAATACAGTCAATCGAATTGTTTGGACCAGGTACAATCTGTATCAGTACAATCTAACTTACATCATGCATTAGACCAGTGATTCTCAAAGTGTGGTAGGCCATTCCCTGATAGCGATCCGCGAAAAGATGACTTAAACTAGGCACTGGCTAATAAAATCGCCTGATTTGAGAGCATGTTAGAATGGAATTCTGTTTGGTGGTCCTCAGAAAAAAGTTAAAAGATAAAGTGGTCCTTGGGCTAAAAAAAGTTTGAGAAACACTGCATTAGACTGAAGAAAATACATCATAGTGTCCAAAGCTATCAGCTTAAGCTATCTTAAAAAATTAATTGCCATAGTTGTCAACTGTGGAGAGCTGCTTTTGCATGTAGTGTGAATCAGCATTTCAACACGGCTATACCCATGGGCAGTGTTTCATACCGGAACGGAACGGAACGAAATACCGGAACGAAATAATAAAAAAAAATCAAAATACCGGAACGGAACGAAATACCGCTATTTTTTATTCCGGTATTTCGGTCTTGACATATAACCCGGAAGAGTTGCTTGAAATTTCGTGTTGGATACCTAACATTATCCTTGTGTTTATTTTATCCCAAAATTTTATCCCGATAATGTTTGTCAGGAGTGGAGGAGTCATCTACTTGATCATAATTGTTACGCGTATGTGACCTAATAACCACCAAACAACAAACTTTTGTGTTTCAACTTGCTTACTTTGTTCGGTTGAGAGCTTGTTTACACTGCAGGTAATTAGATTTGACAAGAAACACAGACCGAAATACCGTAAAAATACCGTTATAATTTTGTTTCGGTCAGACCGGAAGGAAATAAAAATATCGGTACCGGAACGAAATACCGAAATAAATAAATTGCCCAGACCGAATAACGTTATTTCTTTTCGTTCCGTTCCGGTATGAAACACTGCCCATGGGCATTGCTGTGGTAAAAGGTAAATACATTTACAATATTACATTGTATTAATAATCAGATATTTATTGTGTTGTTAGAATAGTCAAAGTTGAACTGTTTTAATAGTATTTTAAACAAAACTAGAATATTTTGTCAGGTTTTTGTTTGCCCTGCAAGTTGGGTTACAAACAGGTAACCCAATGGGAGAAAAAGTGTGGCAATTTTTAGTGGCGGCTCGTAGCTAAAATTAGTGGGCTGCAGCTCCGAATATTTCTAACCTTTCTTTTAATGTTATGTAAAAGTAAACATTAAGCAGGTATAAAAAATAAAATTTGATCAGAAACTTAATATAATCCTAAAATAGCAAGTTAAACATTTTTTTACTTAAAAAAACCTTCAGTTTAAGATTGATCTATTCACTTAAAAAAATGGAAGGCTTTTTTAAGCACAACGCACGCGGAGTACAAAAACGCTACTTTCCTCCAACACGCCAGGCCAAGGTTGGCACTGCGACAACGACAGTGCTCCCTCTACCTCTCAGCATCGCATTCCGCTACCTGTATGCGCATCAGGGCTGCCACTGAGAATGGGATGTCCCAAGCTTTACCTTCGAAAAAAGAAGAAAAAGGGTTTGACAAACAATCCCAAGATATCATTGTGGAGCAGTTATTGCTTCCAAATCTAATGATGAAGTGTGAGGGTCGATAACTTTTGTTGAAGAAATAAGTATACCCTGTAGTTTTGCACAGGTTTAGATACATACCTTAATAATAATCACTGCAAATTTGATGCAAATCGATTCTGCGGAACATTGTTTTATTTTCGAAAGATTTTGGTTGGTGGTAAGGACGAGCGGCGGCTCTTTGACTTTGAGATAGCCGTCGATAAGGACTGAAGTTTGAGGGTCGATAACTTTTGTTAGAGAAATAAGTATACCCTGTATTTTTGCACAGGTTTAGATACATACCTTAATAATAATCACTGCAAATTTGATGCAAATCGATTCTGCGGAACATTGTTTTATTTTCGAAAGATTTTGGTTGGTTTAAGGACGCGCGGCGGCTCCTTGACTTTGAGATAGCCGTCGATAAGGACTGAAGTTTGAGGGTTGATAACTTTTGTCAAGGAAATAAGTATACCCTGTAGTTTTGCACAAACTTAGATACATATTCTAAAAATAATCACTGCAAACTTGATGCAAATCGATTCTGCGGAACATTGTTTTATTTTGGAAAGATTTTGGTTGGTGGTAAGGACGAGCGGCGGCTCCTTGACTTTGAGATAGCCGTCGATAAGGACTGAAGTTTGAGGGTCGATAACTTTTGTTGAAGAAATAAGTATACCCTGTAGTTTTACACAGGTTTAGATACATACCTTAATAATAATCACTGCAAATTTGATGCAAATCGATTTTGCGGAACATTGTTTTATTTTCGAAAGGTTTTGGTTGGACGCGCGGCGGCTCCTTGACTTTGAGATAGCCGTCGATAAGGACTGAAGTTTGAAGGTCGATAACTTTTGTTGAAGAAATAAGTATACCCTGTGGTTTTGCACAGGCTTAGGTACATACCTTAATAGTAATCACTGCAAATTTGATGCAAACCGATTCTGCGGAACATTTTTTTTGTATTTATCAACGGTACATTTTCTGTACGTTTTCCTCACTTGGTCGGTTTAGCCTATGATGCTTACTTTTAGTTTTAACTTTTGAGTCAAATATTGAATACGGCTGGTTAACCTACTACAAAATATCTAACTTTTTTCTCTGTAAATTTCATGCTTCTCTACGACCCTTTTTAATGATGTTTTGACCCCGTTGAATCATAGTGTACTCATATGGTAGTCCAGCTCCTCTTTTCCTCTCGTTTCTTTTATTATCTTGAGAATTTTTGTCATGCATGACTGACTCTGCACGTCGGCTGAATTTCTTCATGTCATGTGTATTAAACAGCTACTTTTAGAAGACTGCTAACGAAAAATATGTCGCTGTTTTCAACTTTTTTTTTGTAGGATTACTGTTTAAGGTGTGTAGAGCCTTGTAATCGTTTTTAGCAATAAAAGTTATGAAAATTTTGAGATGTATTTGCAAAAACAATTTGACAGCCAATGCCAAAGCGTTTTTTCATGAATGATTTGAGAAGTCTTTATAAATCGTAAGTAATTGCTTTGATTATTACAAAATTTGTCACTAGCTTATAAGAATGGGGTTGTTTGTTAATGTGGCAGCATTTGCAACTGTTTTTTTGTGATAGCTACTGTGATACAATGACATTATCAATAACCCTGTCCAAAAAGAACAACAAACTGTGTCGCTATGC